>CM019698.1:25098061-25325561 GCA_009760885.1 Achatina immaculata
GACTATTGTCAAAACTAAAATCCAGACTGTTGTCTAAAACTGAAACCAGACTATTGTCTAAAACTAAAACCAGACTATTGTCTAAAACTAAAAACCAGACTATTGTCTAAAACTAAAGCCAGACTATTGTCTAAAACTAAAACCAGACTATTGTCTAAAACTAAAAACCAAACTATTGTCTAAAACTAAAACCAGACTATTGTCTAAAACTAAAACCAGACTATTGTCTAAAACTAAAAACCGGACTATTGTCTAAAACTAAAACCAGACTATTGTCTAAAACTAAAAACCAGACTATTGTCTAAAACTAAAACCAGACTATTGTCTAAAACTAAAACCAGACTATTGTCTAAAACTAAAAACCAGACTATTGTCTAAAACTAAAAACCAGACTATTGTCTAAAACTAAAACCAGACATCATCATCATCATCTGCCTTTACCTCTTCTGCAGGTACGTATCAATGCAGCCCAAGGACTGGCAACGCCTGCGAGCAGGCAAGGGTACGGCTCTAGCGAAACATTCAGCAACATCTGGATGAGCCTGGTGACAGCTCTTGAAACTGCGGAGAACATCACCGACTTTGCTGAGTATAAGTACAAGGACAGTTTGACTGAACATGTATGTTTGCTATCATTTCTGCACTTATCATTATTTCTTCTTTTTTTTTTTTGTTTGTTTTTTGTTGGATTCAGTTGCATATAATTAACTGCTCCCATGTCGTTATTATTTGTAACTCATTCACAAATCATACCTATCTAATCCCCCACTAACAAATCATTACACATTTTATTGCTATTCACATCTTACAAAACCTAACCAGCTAAAGACATCGAAAACCTAGGCCGAGGAGGTCAGCGCACACTCTTCATGCTATAGATGGAGCAAGCCACCCTGAATAAAACACTTACCACAAACTATACTTCAATGACTGCAGCTGACAAGAGAAAGAAACCAAACAGCACTATCTGCTGCACTGCCCATTCTCTGGATGATCTCCAGGGAACTCCGTCTGTCATCATCTCCCACAATCACACTCACACTGTGTAGAGAAATGGAACATTCCGCTGACTGGTAAGCTAAAATTGGCCAAAGAAGGCCTTTTATACCACGGAGTCACCTATAGGACCTTCTGGCACAACAGGGAAGTGAAGACGCTGACTGATTTGGCAGTCAGCAACCCATAGCTTATGTGCTAGTGTTGGGGTTAGCAAACCATAGCTGACCAAGACCCTGTCCCACTGCTCCAGTGGTACCCCCTAGTAACTGGCCTAGCCTGGCTAACAGGGCAGGGATCACCATAGTTCCCATGGTGGTGGAGTCTGCTAAAGAAGTACTGCACACCCTCTGCTTTTTAGCTCCATTCTGGGACCGAAAAAATAGCTGCCATAACCCGCTCCCAAGTCAACACAATGTTGTGCCTCAAACATCAGCTTCAAGGAACACAATGTTGTATTTCTAACATTGGCTTCAAAGAACACAGTGTTGTACCTCTAACATCAGCTTGAAGGAACACAATGTTGTGCCTCAAACATCGGCTTCAAGGAACACAATGTTGTACCTCTAACATCGGCTTCAAGAACACAATGTTGTGCCACTAACATTGGCTTCAAGAACACAATGTTGTGCCTCAAACATCGGCTTCAAGGAACACAATGTTGTACCTCAAACATTGGCTTCAAGGAACACAATGTTGTGCCTCAAACATCGGCTTCAAGGAACACAATGTTGTGCCTCAAACATCGGCTTCAAGGAACTCAATGTTGTACCTCAAACATCGGCTTCAAGGAACACAATGTTGTACCTCTAACATCGGCTTCAAGGAACACAATGTTGTACCTCAAACATCAACTTCAAGGAACACAATGTTGTACCTCAAACATCAACTTCAAGGAACACAATGTTGTACCTCAAACATCAACTTCAAGGAACACAATGTTGTACCTCAAACATCAACTTCAAGGAACACAATGTTGTACCTCAAACATCTTCTTCTTCTTCTTCTTCGTTCGCACTGTCTGTCTATATCTGCAGTCCTGTCTCTTGGATAAATTTCACTGTTTTTTGTAACTCATGTATGGAACCGTAGAGCTTATCTTCTTTAGTGGTTTCACTGGGCCAGTAATTATTTCTCAGTGTCTCGTAGTTGATGCAGTTCTGGAGGATATGTTCCACGGTTTGGGGCACCTGGGCACATGTACATAGATTAGTAGTACCAACCTTAAACTTTGTATACATATGACTGCGGAGTCGGCTGTGTCCTGTTCGGAGACGGAAGATGGTGACTTGTTCCTTTCTGTTTAGCATGTGATAGTCATCATGTGGTGGTGTTTGTGGCTTCCTGTAGGTTTTTATCATGCTTTTCTTCTGATTATAGGTGACTGGTATGTCTGGTTGCTCCATTTCAGTGCCCTCTTTGGCCAGATGGTCAGCTTTCTCATTGCCTGGTATCCCACAGTGGGAGGGAATCCATTGCAAAGTGACTCCATGTTGTAAGCCAATTTTTGACAAGGCATCCTTAAGGTCTGGTAGTTTGTTGCACTGAAGAGCCTCCAGTACTGATCTTGCATCTGTGAGAATTACTACAGGACATGTATCAATTCTGGAGTCTGATAGTTTTTCAACTGCAGCAATAATTGCCCTAACTTCTGCATCAAAGTTGTTGCAGTATTTACCAATGGGTATGGAAATCTTGTCAATAGTGTTGTTTGGATATTCAATATATGCTCCTGCCCCACCATTCTTTATGGCATTATGTGCAGATCCATCTGTATACACACGTATCCAGGTGTCACATGGATATTTGTCATCTAGAACACTAAGTGTGGCTGTTGATCTTACAAGACTGCTCTGCATCTCACCATTCTGCACACCTTTCACTTCAGTCTGAATAGTTATTTGTGTATAATCTGCTTCTTTCCATGGTGTATGCTCTGGTACAGATGATAATGGAGTGACTACAGTTGGAAGGTCAGGTATCAGCTTACGCATACGCTTGGCCTGATGAATGAAGCTGCTTCTTTTAAGCCGTCCTAATGCCAAGTTATTGAATCTCTCCTTCAGGGGATGGCTTACAGAGCTAAGGAATTTTTCTCCCATGGTCATGACCTTTGTGTCTCTACGTTCCTTTAGCGGTTGAACACCAACTATTTTCTGCATTTCTACTATTGGTGTGGACCTCATGGCACCTGTGATAATCCGTAGTGACTGATTTTGAACCTTGTCTAGATTATGCAGCGTAGTGTTTGATGCTGTGCACCAAGATGTTGAGCCATATTCTAAATGTGGTAGAATACTTTGCTGATATACATTCTTGAGGATTCTTTCACTAGCTCCCCATGTAGTCCCACTCAATTTTCTTAATATGGCTAGTTTTCTTCTGGCTTTTGCTTCTGCACTGTTGATGTGTTGCTTCCAAGTCAGTTTTGAGTCAAGAGTCACTCCTAAGTAAGTGGGTTGGTTGTCCATTCTTAAGGGTATTTCATTTACAAAGATCTTACCTGCTTTCTGTTTAGATGAGAGGGTGAACAGAGTGGTGCTTGATTTCTCTGTGTTGATACTTACACACCATTTGTTTGTCCATGATGTCAAGATGTCTGCTGCTCTTTGGAGTCTCTTTGTAGCAACTGTCGCATATTCATCTGTACACCACATGACCAGATCATCTGCATACAGTGCTGCTTTGATTCCATAGGGAAGTTCCTTGACCAGGTCATTAATGAATACAAGGAATAGTGTAGGCGAAAGGACTCCTCCTTGTGGTACACCGTGTCGCAGAAGTACTTTCTGGCTTTTGTGTCCATCCATTACTACTCTAGCTCTTCTATTGTGTAAATAGGACTTTATCCAGTTGTACAGTCTTCCATTCACATTGCAGTTTCTTAGTTTCCACAACAGACCTTTTTTCCATACTTTATCAAAGGCTTTCTTCAGGTCTATCCACGCTGCTAGTACAAGGTTTTTCTCTTGGAATGCATCCTCAATCTCTTGAGAGAGATAGGTCACTTGATCTTCCGTACTGTAGTACTGCCTAAATCCTGCTTGTTGTGGAACGAGAAGGTTTTCACTTTCTAGGTACCATTTTAGCCTCAGGTCAATGATGCGTTCCACCGTTTTGCATAGGCAGCTAGTGAGACTGATTGGCCTGTAGCTAGAGGCAGTATCACTGTTTTTCCCTGGTTTTAGCAGTGGTACCATGCTTGCTTCCTTCCAGATTTGAGGTAACTTACCTGTGCTCCAGCACATATTGAAAATATCCAACAGCTTTCCCATTGCTGCCATTCCCAGGTTCTTGATCATTTCATTGGA
Organism: Achatina immaculata; assembly: GCA_009760885.1. NCBI lineage: Eukaryota > Metazoa > Mollusca > Gastropoda > Stylommatophora > Achatinidae > Lissachatina > Lissachatina immaculata. Next base: position 25,102,369 of record CM019698.1, read on the forward strand.
CACTCCATCTGGTCCTGGTGATTTCCTTGGTTTCAGTTTACTGACTGCTAGGTCTAACTCACAGCGTGTGATTGGTGCATCCATGACCTCCACTTTTCTGACTTGTTCCTCCTCTTTCTGTGGCTCGATGCGCACTGTACGCTCCTTCTCTGGATGGATATCAATGTTGCAGTCCTGTGCAAACATGTGAGCAAAATGATCTGCTACCTGCTTACCTGTAAGAGTTTTCCCATCCTCTATTAGTGTAATCTTTGTACTTCTTCCAGTACTCTCATCATTTAACTGTTTGATTAGTTTCCATAGTTTCCTGCCATCCTTTTCAAAGTTTAGGGACTCTGTTTTCTCTCTCCAACTTTCCCGTCTGGCTTGCAGCGTTGCTCTCTGAAATTTGGCCTTAGAATGTTGGTAATTATTGTGGTGTTCTTGGCATGGTCTATTTTCTGCTTGCTTTCGAGCTGCTTCCACGTCATCATGGAGTTTTCCCAGCTCACTAGACCAGTATGGTTTATAGTCCCTGCGAGCTCCTCTGGGAATGGTTTCACGAGCGGCCTGAAGGATACAAGCATTGAATTCCTTCACTATGCTGTTAATATCCTTACCTTCTATGGACAGCTGTCCCACCAGGATACCTGTACGATGTCTGTACATTGTCCAGTTTGCTTTTTTATAGTTCCATCTGGGGAGAGGGTTACTGGTGTTAAGGAGTTCATTTTCTATTGTCAGGAAGACTGGTCGATGGTCGCTACCTCCAAGTTGTTTTCCAACTTCACGTGTAATGTTCCACTTCAGATCTGGAGAGTGGAATGCCAGATCTGGTGTTGATTTTGTATGCCAAGCCCTTGAGTAAAATGTTGGGGCATCCATTGGCTGGTTGATCAGGAGAAGTCCATTATCATCCTGCCAGCTCTCAACTTCCTCTCCTCTCTTGTCTATGTGGTCATAGCCCCAGCTCTGGGAATGACTGTTAAAATCACCACAGACCATCAGTCTCTCTTTGTGTGGGATTGTTCCTAAAGCAAGTGGGCGGTCATTAGGACAGTAATAGTTAAGGAGGTGGAAATCTGTATTACTACTTTTTAGATGGATCATCTGGTATTCGGCTCCTTCCATGTACACTCCCACCTGACATGCGCTGATGTTATTCTTAACAAGTGTGAGTACTCCTCCTTTTCTTCTGTCCTGTCGGTCTGATCTAAAACACTGGTAGCCTCTGATTTTAAAGGCGGCATCTTTGGTTAGGTGTGTCTCCTGTATGCAGCATATACTTACCTGCTCTGCAAAAAGTATGTTCTCTAGTTCAACCTTTTTGCTATAGCCATCTCTAACACTGCTGACACCCTCAGCATTCCACTGCATTATTTTAAGTTCTTGCTTTTTGGCTGTTTTCATCTGTTGTATTTTTTGGCCAGTAGCTCTACTCTCATGTCTCCTGACTCCACAAGACGAACTGAGAGGACCTCCAGTAGCATTGGGTGGACCCTTTCGAGGCAGGGGGCCCGGCACTGCACCTGCTTGGTTAGTCTTCACAGGGCGAGCACCATGTTTGAAAACTGTAGATATAGACATTTCATTAGCGATAATGCGTGTTACCCTGATTTTTGCGATGCGCCTTTTGGCTGGGTAACTCCGACTTCAGCACCTTTCCTTGCTAGGGCAGACTGTGGTCTTGCTCGGACTGCCATGAAGACAGTGTGGCTGGCCTGGCCAAAACTTTGTTTTCCAGCCTCTGGTGGCTGTACTTAAGCCCCTTCTCCATGTCAGATGGTTTGGAGACAGTTCCACAAGACACTCTGAGATGAGGAATCTGATGAGTGCTTCAACGATATCCATTCCCCGCCACCTATAGTCTACTGGCTCTGTTTTGTTTACATCATTCTGATAGCCATTGTTGTAAAGACCCATAGGCTTGTCACGTCCTGGATTCATTGGTTTCACACCAGACTTCCCTCATCCCCGCCAGAGATCTCCATGTCCCCATCCGTCCACCAACCTGACATTACATTTTGCAAAAATAACAATTACAATTACAATTAGTGTTGATTGCTACAAGTTTCTGGGCTACAGAGGTAGGTCAGAGTTTTTAAGCAAACAGATCTATGTTCCCTGTCTCACAAACACTATATTAAGATAAGTGTGCTCTTAACACAGTTGTTCCCAGGGGAACCTCAAACATCAACTTCAAGGAACACAATGTTGTACCTCTAACATCAACTTCAAGGAACACAGCTCATAGTTCCAGGGAAATAGAAGATAAGACAAGACAAGACAATGATCACATCTTATGGGTACATTACTATTCACATCTCATCATGTTCACATCTTATGGGTACATTACTATTCACATCTCATCATGTTCACATCTTATTTGCTGCATTACTATTCACATCTCATCATGTTCACCTCTTATTTGCTTGCATTACTATTCACATCTCATCAAGTTCACATCTTATTGCTACAGTACTGTTAAAATGTGATTACTATTCACTTTTAATTTGCTACATTGTTTTTCGCATTTTATTGTCATATTTCACACTTCTTACAGTGTGTTTATTCCACTCTTTTTCTTATTACTTTCCTTTTTAACTTCTTTTTTTTTTTTTAAACTTTATTTCATAACATATTGACTTCTTTATTTTACTGTACTTGTGCCTCTATTTGTATTGATCCATCTGTCATTCATGTTCTTGACCACTGATCAACAAAGCAGTCATTGTCCAGTATATGACATCTTTCATGGAGTATCAAATTCTCACCATATCTTACAGTCTATAGAAAGCCTTTGCATGGTATCTCAGCCGTGCTGGATGTTGTCCATCTTAACCTCCGAAGTTTCCTCTCATGTTTTCCCCACCTGTGGTGCATATTATCTATCTTAACCTCCAAAGTAACCAGCTGTACTACATGTTATCCATCTTAGCATGTTATCTATCTTGACCTCTGAAGTTTCCTCTCATGTTTTCCCCACCTGTAGTGCATATTATCTATCTTAACCTCCGAAGTAACCAGCTGTACTACATGTTATCCATCTTAGCATGTTATCTATCTTGACCTCTTTCCTCTCATGTTTTCCCCAGCTGTACTACATGTTATCCATCTTAGCTTCTACTTTCCTCTCATGTTTTCCCCAGCAGTGCTACATGTTATCCATCTTAGCTTCTACTTTCCTCTCATGTTTTCCCCAGCTGTGCTACATGTTATCCGTCTTAGCTTCTACTTTCCTCTCATGTTTTCCCCAGCTATGCTACATGTTATCCGTCTTAGCTTCTACTTTCCTCTCATGTTTTCCCCAGCTATGCTACATGTTATCCGTCTTAGCTTCTACTTTCCTCTCATGTTTTCCCCAGCTGTACTACATGTTATCCATCTTAGCTTCTACTTTCCTCTCATGTTTTCCCCAGCTGTGTTTGGCAGTGCTGCATGTCACATCCCTGGTTGAACTTACAGACCTGAGCACGCTGGCTCAGGGCGTCCACATCAAGGGACACAGTTTCCGAACATACATGGAGAAGTACATCAAAATACATTTGTCAAAGAGAGGTGAGCTGTTCCGCAGACAGGCCCTAAAAAAGCAATCATATTCATATACAGGAAGGCCCTCCGTGCGTGACAGATTAGGTTCGGAGCTCCTGCCAGAGATTGAAAGTTGCTGAAATACAGCCATTCTTAGGACTTCCAGCGGCCTGGTTGGCCGAGTGGTTAGGTGCTCGGTCTACTAATCCAGTGGTACCTGGCTCAAGTCTCAGCATTGAGGATTTTTTTTTCTGGTGCCACCACACCAAAAATGCTCCAGAGTCCACCCAGCCTCTAAAACTGGGCACCAGAGAAGTCTGGCAAGGTAAATGCGGCCAGGCGTGATACTGACCACATCACACTTTCATGTGGCGATGGTCTTGGAAATGCAGGCTTAACACTGTATCCCCAGTATGCCATGGAAATGGGAATTTTACCTTATCTAATTATCTTCCCACGTCTGAATGCTCACATAGGCTAGATAACATGTTAATTCTGTCGTAGTATAATAGGTGAGCAGTGGATCTAGACCTAAAAATATGTTGTTTTTTTTTTTTAAAAAACGCTCGCTTCTGAATCGACTGTTTGACAGGTTGAAAAATACTGAAATAGCAGAGCAAACACTGAATATAATAAAGATCGGCATAACTGAAAACCACCAAATTCTGAAAATCAAAAGCCCCCTGTGGAAAAAAGTATTGTTGTTAGCTATTGCTATTGAGCCAGTTGTCTCTTCACAGCCGGTTCTTCTTCATCTGTCTCCCAGGAAGGGCCCCCACCTGTCTACCTTTCCCATTCTCCCGCTCATGCAGTACTGCCGCAGCATCCACGGTGTAAACAGTGTACACACTTGTAGCATTTGCTGTAACTGCTGTACAGTGAGTGCTTTGTACAGTTTATTTGGCCTAATATGACCTCACAGTGCAAAAGCAATGATGCTGGAAGTTCTGTGAAGCCAGAGAGAAGCCATATGTCTCAGTATTTTTAAATTAAACTATATCATAGGTATGTATGTACGACCATGTTAAAAACATATTATCTGAGGTTTCAAGCTTTTGTGGTAAGGCTTGGAACCAAATGGCCACAGATATACTATATTTGTATAGTTTTGGATATATATGTACTGTATTACTTTAGGGGAAAAAAAAAGATTAAAATTTGAGAACGTTGCAGAAGATTGCAGAAACATATAGATAGGTCAAAGTATCTACATCAGATGGACGAAGATATATACAGCCAGGTGTTTGAGTTATGATTGAGCCAAAAGTTTTAAATTACGCCATCTTTTCAGGTATTTCTAAATTATTTTTGAATTGTTTATTTAAATTTTTCACATTGTGTGACATTTACAAAATGTTGTTCTGATGCTGAACAAGTTTGAAAACATCTCTTTTCGATGCCTGCTTCACTGAAAATCTTTTCCCATCATTTCCTTAGTCATTGAGGCAGTTCCTCATGTTGATTTTACATTATATTTAATGTTTAGGACAGAGTGATGTTCCTTCCCTCGAAGAAGCAAAAGACCATTTGGAGAAATTAGAATCTGCGGCCACTTCTGATGACCAGAGACGATGTTTGCAGGGCTTGTTACAAGCTTGTGTGCCAGACACAGGTAACTCTGGGATTCATACTCTCCACCCCCCCCCCCACCCCTATTTTTCTGTTATCCCATGTTGTGATTGCTCTAGATTCAAGCGTCCACTTTGGTGTCACTTTTCTGTTTGTTAGTATTTTAGCACTTTTAGTTTTGTGGTCTTGTTCCGATAGTCGTCATTTTATGTTCCCGTAGTTAACATTTTGTAATATTCTTTGTCTACATCTTCTCTAACATTCCTCATTATATTTTCAGTATATAAATTTGGGTTTCTTGGTATATTTTCAGAAGATAGATTACCATTGCTTTCCCTCTTGGCAGTGACTGTACTAGTCAGTGATCGTAGCCATTGTCCCTACATTGAGATTATCTGCCTACCATCATAGAATGGTGACCATAACCAGCATTATCTGTCAGCTGCTCTCCCATTCCATCCACCACCTGCTCCCATGGCTTCACATCACCCTGCTACAGAAGTGTTCTTCAAATATCATGGACACAAAAAAGAACAGATATATCCATATTACAAGAACTTAATACTGAAGAAGGCTGGCTAGTAAAGAGGATTAAAGTGAGAAAACTTAAATATTTTGGACACATTAAACGTCATGAGAATTTAGAGAAGACCGTCTTGGAAGGGTACATAATGGGAAAAAGAAAGAGGAAGACCAAAGCGAATATGGCTGCAAGACATCGTTGATGATCTGCAGATGGATGCATCAGCGGCAGGGCATCTTGCTCACAACCGAGAGGCCTACAGGAGAGCTGTTTGGGAGGCAAAGTTCCGCAAGGGACATGCAAATGAATGAATGAATGAATGAACCATTTTGTACTCTTTGTGTCCATTATGATGCTGGTGCCTTGTCATGGCGTGGCAGCTTATGCAACCTGACCACTCCAAGAGCTGTACTAGTGAGAGTTCTACTCGTGGCAGGTTCGGCCAAGCTGGGAAGGTCTGTGTGAGTAGGGGTCAGATCAGACTGTCACCCTAGTCCCCCGTCAAAAAGATTAGTGTTATGGAACAGATAGAGAAGCCTCGAAGTTGGACGGATGGAAATGGATTATGACCTTGGAACGTCCAGACTATTATGAGACGAGATGAAAGAAAGAAGACCAAGAGGTAGACCAAGACAGAGATGGAGAGACAACACTGAAGAGTGCATACAGAAAGTTGGTGTCACCAGCTGGAGAGAGATTAGGAATAGGTAGGAGTGAAGGCACACTTTATCTGCAGCAATTACTTTAATGGCTTGGAAAAGCTGAGCAGGAAGAAGACTTGAGTGGTTAGCGCACTAGTCTCTCATAGTGGAGGTCAGTGGTTTGAATCCAGCCAGAAGTGATGGGGTCCCACCCCCCAGCCCCTAGTTACCTAGCTGTAGAAATGGTTACCTGACTTCTTTTGGAGGTGGGGAAGGAGAGGGAGCCAGAGAAGATGATACTAGACCAGGTGGATCTTTAGCAGTTTCTGGAAATGTGACAAGATGAGAATTCATCTTTTAGGTTTCCCAGAAAGCTGTGAACAAAATATGCTTTCATGAAAAAAAAAAAATATTTTTTTTCATTTCTCATTCTCAGATTCAGCAGATGAGAGAACACCAGAGAAGACATCTTTCCAGCAGATTTATGACTGAGGTGTTGTACAGCGAATATTTATCATTGGGCGGAGTTTTCAGCTTTTGCTTGTAAATACCATGGCATGATCATGCTCAGCAGAGCAGCAGCAGCAGCAGCAGCGTGTCTCCTCCTAGTACCAAACATGGTGATTAAATCAAGGAGGAGGGTGACAGAAATCTCCAGTGAATTCTTCTTCATTGAACACTTTCAGGCGTCCACTTGGGTTATCTCTGAAGAATGCAGCCGTATGTCTCAGGCCGTCAAGGTCGCCATGCAGCTTTTCATGGATTGGCACAGGTGACAGCCAAAAGCACCATCTCGGTTCTACAACAGGTCCTGGGGTTTGTTTTTTTTTAATTGGTACCACAGGTGCATTCACTGGTTGTGCCTGTTAAATGTGTGTGATGTCTCAGTTTCCATTGATTTACTGGCATAAGCTGTCTTGGTTTAAAGTGTAATTTTGATCAAATGCAGTGGAAGAGCATGTATTTTCAGCTGAAATTTGTTAGCACGATGAGAACAGAGATGATACTGTTGGCATCATCCGGGAAAGCAGAGCTGGGGTCCGGGTCCCTATCTAAAAGTGCATGTGCTGCTCCAGGGCAGAAGTGGTGGAGTTATTTTAGCCGGGTGTCAAGAGGGGACAGAGACCTGTCAGGTTTCCCAGCAGTGTGGAGGATGTTGAGGTGTGCCAGGTTTCCCAGCAGTGTGGAGGATGTTGAGGTGTGCCAGGTTTCCCAGCAGTGTGGAGGATGTTGAGGTGTGCCAGGTTTCCCAGCAGTGTGGAGGATGTTGAGGTGTGTCAAGTTTCCCAGCAGTATGGAGGATGTTGAGGTATGCCAAGTTTCCCAGCAGTATGGAGGATGTTGAGGTGTGGCAAGTTTCCCAGCAGTATGGAGGATGTTGAGGTGTGCCAAGTTTCCCAGCAGTGTAGAGGATGTTGAGGTGTGCCAGGTTTCCCAGCAGTGTGGAGGATGTTGAGGTGTGCCAGGTTTCCCAGCAGTGTGAAGGATGTTGAGGTGTGCCAGGTTTCCTAGCAGTATGGAGGATGTTGAGGTGTGCCAAGTTTCCCAGCAGTATGGAGAATGCTGATAAGCCTATTTCTTACTTTTGGAAAGTGAGAAGATCACCAGATTCCACTCCTGTAACACTAGGATGCCTTTGTTCTGTGTTAATTACCAAGTCTCCAGCTGCCAGGAGACTGGGGAGTTCACAGTCACCTGAAGATCTTATACCAGCAGGGACACAGAATAGAAGACTCAAGAACTAAAATGACCAGCAGGGACACAGAATAGAAGACTCAAGAACTAAAATGACCAGCAGGGACACAGAATAGAAGACTCAAGAACTAAAATGACCAGCAGGGACACAGAATAGAAGACTCAAGAACTAAAATGACCAACAGGGACACAGAATAGAAGACTCCAGAACTAAAATGACCAACAGGGACACAGAATAGAAGACTCAATAACTAAAATGACCAACAGGGACACAGAATAGAAGACTCCAGAACTGAAATGACCAGCAGGAGCACAGAATAGAAGACTCAAGAACTAAAATGACCAACAGGGACACAGAATAGAAGACTCCAGAACTGAAATGACCAGCAGGAGCACAGAATAGAAGACTCAAGAACTAAAATGACCAACAGGGACACAGAATAGAAGACTCCAGAACTGAAATGACCAGCAGGAGCACAGAATAGAATACTCAAGAACTAAAATGACCAACAGGGACACAGAATAGAAGACTCAAGAACTGAAATGACCATGTAAAGAACCCAACTGCAGGAACAGAGGTTGCTGAAAATTTGGGAACAAAAAAAAAATGTAGCTGAGAGATTCAGTCAACACTTCAATGAAAGTCAGCCATGCAACTAAGCAAACTCCAAGACTCGGCCATAATCCTACAATGGACTACAACATAGTCCTTCTTCACACTGCGGAATAAATGGGATTGAAAAAGCAGATGACGTCTCCAAGGCAGGAAGCAGAATGGAACAGATTAACCATCCAGTAACATATCCGGAAGCAAAAAGCCATCCTCCACAACAAACTAAACACCAGCTGAGAAAACAAAAATGAAAATGGAATCAACACAAAACCCCCTGCTCGTCATCTGCAGAGATGCCAGCAAACCGCAATCTTTCACTTAAGAATGAGACATTTAAGCTCTGTTGCCTCAAAATATCGCCTGCAAATGATCGTCCCTGTGGCTTTGCTATCCGGACACCAGAACTCATCCTGCAAACCTGTCCAGTCCACTCAGGTTTCTGGGCACAGATCTGGCCCAAGGGAGATAAGCTGAAAGGAAAGCTGTAGGGCTAACACTCTGGGAGGAGACGGCAGACTTCGTCAGGGCAACAGGGCTGCAGATTTAGCATGGCTAGCCTCCCTCGAATGCTGAGGAAGGTGGTCTTGATCATTATCCTTGCATCCTAGACAGATTCATAGGTGTCTTTAATAAGAAAACTGTGAAACACCACCTGCTGTCATCTAGACAGCTGAAGACAGAGTGTGTCGGTCTACAGTGATGACACCACCTACTGTCCTCCAGACAGTTGAAGACAAAGAGTGTTAGTCTACAGTGATGACACCACCTACTGTCCTCCAGACATCTGAAGACAGAAAGTGTTAGCCTACAGTGATGACACCACCTACTGTCCTCCAGACATCTGAAGACAGAGAGTGTTAGCCTACAGTGATGACACCATCTACTGTCCTCCAGACAGCTGAAGGCAGAGTGTGTTAGCCTACAGTGATGACACCACCTACTGTCCTCCAGACAGCTGAAGACAGAGAGTGTTAGCCTACAGTGATGACACCACCTGCTGTCATCTAGACAGCTGAAGACAGAGTGTGTCAGTCTACAGTGATGACACCACCTACTGTCCTCCAGACAGCTGAAGACAGAGTGTGTCAGTCTACACTGATGACACCACCTACTGTCCTCCAGACAGCTGAAGGCAGAGTGTGTCAGTCTACAGTGATGACACCACCTACTGTCCTCCAGACAGCTGAAGACAGAGAGTGTTAGCCTACAATGATGACACCACCTACTGTCCTCCAGACAGCTGAAAACAGACAGTGTGTTAGCATACACTGATGACACCACCTACTGTCCTCCAGACAGCTGAAGACAGACAGTGTGTTAGCCTACAGTGATGACACCACCTACTGTCCTCCAGACAGCTGAAAACAGACAGTGTGTTAGCATACAGCGATGCACTGTGGGAAAAATCAAGATGAGCTATGAGAAATGGTCATACAAAAATCTCAGCTCACATCTTTGCTGCATTACTTCCACTCTACTGCAGTGCATTTAAAGACCTTTGGAAAAATACAGAACATTTGAAAAAAAAAAAACCCAACGTGTTGCTACCTGGAGCAAAGAGAAATAATAGTGAAAAACTGTAAACCTGGGGATCAGAAAATGCAGAGTGATCTCCTCTTCGTTGTTCAGCAGTATAGCCAGTTCTGTGTTGCTCTGCTTGTCTTGTGGCAGCCTCTTTAACATGATCTTCTTGTCTGCTAACATCACCATTGTGTGTCGAAATGCTGTGTTCGTAAGTGTGAGAAAAACTGCGACCGTAACTGCTGTAAGACTGGTGTTCATAGCGCAGAGTTCGACATTGTTCCTCCTCCTCGTTGCTAACTTTTCCTTCCTTCCTCTCTCAACCCATTTTCATAAAATTGCTCCATACACCTCCATCTATTCTGCGGAATTCTTTTTATTCCCCCCCCCCCCCCATTTCCTGTTTTTCTACACAGATTCGGTGTCTTTACGGATGTTGATAATGTCTTAGTCGTGCAAAAAAAAATCCTCGAAAGATTGAGAGAAGTGACAGTCCAGGAAGAGGTTGATCATGCAGTAATAAAAGACCAGAATAGCAGCATGCGTGTCCAAACATAATATCAGTTAAGCATATAAGAAGAAAATCACCCCATAAATTTTGCTCTAATCCAAAGTCTGCAGTATGTGAATGACAAAACAAAAACAAAAAAAAAACTTGTTTATTTTAGCATATGCCATTTTTGTGTGAGGTAAACCCTTAATTCTCATTTATCTTAAGGTTCAAATGCTCCAGATTAGCATTGTCCTACATGGAAATTAAGCTCATTTTCATCTTTTTATTTGTCTGCTTACTGTGTGTTCAGCCATCTATAGACATGGGAACTGGTAGCCTCCATAAATCTCATTGTCTTCTTCTTCTTCTTCTTCATCTTCTCCTGTCTGAAATTGTGAGCGTGATGCTCTTTGCAGCTGATACGGTGAAGATGCTTAGGAATGGCATTTTGCTGGATCAGTGGCAGGTTATGGTGGCTGTTGTTTCAGTTCCTGAATGGAGAGGGGAGGGGGGTGTGCAGTATTCCTTCACCAGACTCTGACAATCTTCACCCCCCCCCTCCCCCCCCCAAAATAAGCCAGGCTAGTCCCATTATTAGGGAGGGGGGTGTGCAGTATTCCTTCACCAGACTCTGACAATCTTCACCCCCCCCCCCCCCAATAAGCCAGGCTAGTCCCATTATTAGGGAGGGGAGTGTGCAGTATTCCTTCACCAGACTCTGACAATCTTCACCCCCCCCCCCAATAAGCCAGGCTAGTCCCATTATTAGGGAGGGGGGTGTGCAGTATTACTTCACCAGACTCTGACAATCTTCACCCCCCCCCCCAATAAGCCAGGCTAGTCCCATTATTAGGGAGGGGGGTGTGCAGTATTCCTTCACCAGACTCTGACAATCTTCACCCCCCCCCCCCCCCAATAAGCCAGGCTAGTCCCATTATTAGGGAAGGGGGTGTGCAGTATTCCTTCACCAGACTCTGACAATCTTCACCCCCCCCCCCCAAATAAGCCAGGCTAGTCCCATTATTAGGGAGGGGGGTGTGCAGTATTCCTTCACCAGACTCTGACAATCTTCACCCCCCCACCCCCCCCCCCCCATAAGTCAGGCTAGTCCCGTTATTAGGGAGGGGGGTGTGCAGTATTACTTTACCAGACTCTGACAATTTCCACATAAGCCAGGCTAGTCCCATTATTGGGGGGGGGGGGGTAACCAGTGGAGAGATGTGGGACAGAGTCCTGGTCAGTTATGACTCATCAGCCCTAACAACCAGCATGTCAGATAAGGGTTGCTTAATGCCATATCAGACTCTTCAACCCCCCCCCCCTCCCAACCCATGAATCTCATTATCAGTAGAAGCATCTATCAAACAACCCCACAGTTTTCCATCAGATCTCCTTTTTTTGGAGTCCAGATTTTGGTCCTTATTTATCTCCGAGAAATTGATTCAAAATGTCCACACAAAAAAAAAAAAAAAGGTTCAAGTGCAGATTAGCAGCTTGTATTCTGTTCACTCGGGTGTTTCAGACGACTGATTTTTGTGTATTGATGGAACTTTTTATTTTCTGGAGATTTCTCTGTGGTATTATTTATTATTTATTAACAAAATGTGTATGCCGTTATATTATTGTCCTTTAATGCTCATTCATTGATGCGGAAATTGTTGTTCTTCTGTTTTTTTTACTAATATTTTCTGTATAGAACTGAGGAGCTCAGCTGAGACCATTTCACTGATTCGATTTTGGCTTTCATAATGGATGCAGTCTTGAGGGGATATGTTTTGTAAATGGGATTTCTCATTTTACCTTTCATTCATGCATGCAGTGCGGTCCAGTGTGCCTTGCTATGCAGGCAGATGTTGTCCGTCCCTGGGGCTGTTCTCCCAATTTTTATAGCTGGGTCTGCTAGAGGTCACCAGTATTGGTCACAAGTTCACACCCTTGTGGGTGAGAGGACAGGTCACTCTTGCCTAGACTGCACCTACATGCGCGCACCATTTTAAATTCTCAAAATGGTTATAGACAAGTAAGCTCCATGTTCTTTAAGTCCAGGGTAAGCTCCGTGTTCTTTAAGTCCAGGGTAAGCTCAGTGTTCTTTAGGTCCAAGGTAAGCTCCACGTTCTTTAGGTCCAAGATAAGCTCAATGTTCTTTAGGTCCAAGGTAAGCTCCACATTCTTTAGGTCCAAGATAAGCTCAATGTTCTTTAGGTCCAAGATAAGCTCAATGTTCTTTAGGTCCAAGGTAAGCTCCACGTTCTTTAGGTCCAAGGTAAGCTCCACGTTCTTCAGGTCCAGGCTTATTTGTGTCAGACTGCTCGTTTGTAATGTGATGATTACATGCAATTTTTGTTTGTAAACCATAAAATGCAACGCTATGGAAATCACACAGTTTGTTCTTTTGCAGACTTTGTGTTGATTGGTGTGCTGTTTGTGGGCAGTGTATTTCAGTCAAAGCACAGAGGATAAAACAGTGGATATTAACAGTTGAATGTAGTATGTCTAACAATAATATGCAGTGAAAAATGTGACAGAGAATATGACTAGTAAAATGTGACATGTTGAAATAATCAAATGTAGCAAATAATATGACAGTAAGCTGTAAAAAATGGTGGCCTGTTTAGCTGAGCGGTTAGGCGCTCTCGGTTTACTAATCTGGTGGTGCCGGGTTCAAGTTCCCAGCAGTGGAGATTTTTTTTTTCCCTAGTACACACCAAAAATGCCCTGGGGTCCACCCGGCCTTGAAAAATGGGCACCAGAGAAATTTGGAATGGTAAATGCAGCCAGGGCGTGATACTGACCACATCAGACTTTCATGTGCCGAAGGTCATGGAAAATATGGGCCTAGCACCTTATTCCCCCCAATATGCCTTAATGGCCTGGAAACGGGAATTTTACCTTTACCTTAATTGTAAAAAAATGGCAGATAATTGACAGTAAACTGTAAACATGTGACAAATAAAATGACAGTGAAATGCCAAGCATTGCAAAATATACCAAATAATGGGGAAATAAAATACCAAATATTGTGAAAAAAAATATACTAAATAATGTGACAACAAAATACCACATATTGTATATGCGTACACACTTTCTTTGGATAAAGCATCCTTCCCGTAGGCTTTCTGTATCATAGCAAGCGTCTTCGTCGCGGATTTTTCAAGTTTGACACAAAATTTTGTTGCGTATCACTGCTCGACACTCCTCTGCATTTTGACCTTTACGCGATGCTTAAAAAGCTGTCCACTTCGCAAGCCATCCGCACTCTGTAAAAGCTCAGAGTCAGATTACGAGATATCGACCCTTTACCTAACATCCCCCACAGACTTTCAGGCCTGGAGAATCTGCCCCTCCCCCTCCCCCTCCCCTGGCCCTGCTGATTGGCTGCTTACTAGACACATCTTCTGTATATATATATATATATATATATATATATATAAAATTGTTTTAAAAATATATACCAAATAATGCGACAACACAATATCAAATATCGAAAGAAAAAAAAAATATATATATAAAATACCAAATATTGTGGGGTTGGGGGGGGGTGGGGTGGGAGGAAGACATACCAAATAATGGAACCGTAAAATATGAAATATTATAGTAAAGGGGGAAAAAAATATGCCAAATGTGACAACAAAACAATAAATGACATAACAGTAGCAAAATATAGTAAATATTAAAACAACAAAATAGCAGTCTGGCACAATGCAAATAATATATGACATAGTAAAATATAGCTAAATAATGTGACAATAAAGTAACAGAGCGTAGCAAATAATGCACAGAGAGATCTCGATTTTTATGCAAATCCATCTTTTACGTTACATGAGAGCCCCGCTTTATTATATGTACTGTATACAGTTCTTTATGGTACCAGTTGGTTCCGCTGATAATGCACATAAATTATTTACATAAGCCCAGATTTTCCTTTTTCTGCACTATGTAAGGTGGAATCTGTCTGTAATTGGAAACCCTATTTGAATGGAAAAAGCAACTGAAATACAACAACAAACAAGATCCAATACACCAACTACAAAGACATCAGCAAACCATCCTCTTCCACCTAAGGACAGGCCACTGCAGACTACTAAACCACCTATATCGACTTAAAATGTCTCACACAGACGAGTGTCCATGTGGCAGTGGAGTCCAGACTCCAGAACATATCCTTCAAGAGTGCCCAAACCATGGAGACCTGCGTCGTGAGACATGGCCAGAGGATACAAGCTTGGGGCAAAAACTTTGGGGCTCCTATAAGGATCTGGAGAGTGGACTGCGGGCTTTGCCGTGTTGACAGGGATCAAGATCTGATGACCAACATCCTCGAGCGCAGAAGAAGAAGAAACCCTATAACGACTGAAAATGACTTACGGACCATTTATAGAGCATTACAGTGATCACTAGGGAAGACAGCTGCCTGGTTTCTCATGAGAGTACTGAAAGAATGGGTATCAGAGATGACAATGAAGAATTTCCAACTGAAAAAACAGGATTGGCCAAAATCAGTACTGAAAGTTTCTTTTACAGAAGATAGTGGATGATGCTGCTGCATCCATTCAGTCAGTGTCCACCCCGAAGAAAGAGGGTTGGTGCACCACCGTGCCGTGATCAGAACACCTAGGAGGATGATGATGCTAATACTCTGTGAGTAGGAGGGGAAAAAAATAGGTGGAGAGCCTCATCATGCCATAGAGACATTTAGGAGATATGATGTTAGTGTCCCTGTAGTTTTCTTGATCTTCTTCATGCCATAGAGACATTTAGGAGATATGATGTTAGTGTCCCCGTAGTTTTCTTGATCTTCTTCATGGCATAGAGGCATTTAGGAGATACGATGTTAGTGTCCCCGTAGTTTTCTTGATCTTCTTCATGGCTTAGAGGCATTTAGGAGATATGATGTTAGTGCCCGTAGTTTTCTTGATCTTCTTCATGGCATAGAGGCATTTAGGAGATATGATGTTAGTGTCCCCGTAGTTTTCTTGATCTTCTTCATGGCATAGAGGCATTTAGGAGATATGATGTTAGTGCCCCCCCCCCGTAGTTTTCTTGATCTTCTTCATGGCATAGAGGCATTTAGGAGATATGATGTTAGTGCCCGTAGTTTTCTTGATCTTCTTCATGGCATAGAGGCATTTAGGAGATATGATGTTAGTGTCCCCGTAGTTTTCTTGATCTTCTTCATGGCTTAGAGGCATTTAGGAGATACGATGTTAGTGTCCCCGTAGTTTTCTTGATCTTCTTCATGGGATAGAGGCATTTAGGAGATATGATGTTAGTGCCCCCATAGTTTTCTTGATCTTCTTCGTGGGATAGAGGCATTTAGGAGATATGATGTTAGTGCCCCCATAGTTTTCTTGATCTTCTTCATGGGATAGAGGCATTTAGGAGATACGATGTTAGTCCTTATTTTTCCTCTGCCAATTAGCAAGCTTGAGTAGCCTTTCTCAGTCTCCCACCCCCAATCATAAAATACACCAATTCTAATAAAAATCGATAATGCAGGCAGAAAAACATTTTTCCCCCTTTTGAAAAAGAGGAATGATAAATGTAAACAAAATGTTGAATCGGGTTTGGCATGTGGTATATGGCATGTACAGGAGTAGGGTTTTTTTTTTCCCCTTGTGTAGAGCTAAAAACATGTCTTGGACACACACACAAAGCGTGTACCTAGCTCTTTCCGTGCTAATGGTCGAATTTTCGATCCTTCCGGTTTCCCCAATGCGTGCCAATGGTCGGAATTTCGATCATGGTTTGCTTCAATAAAAGAACCGGTGTAACATATTTCGTCATTGTAAATATTTCGTCCACGTTTCCGGTGACACTTTTCAAAATGGTGAAAGAGTCCTTAGATACGAGCGATGCCGAGCGAGAAAAAGGAAGAGAAACATTGAAAAATTTCAATTTTTGATGATGTATATAGGGGTATGGACATGTGACCGTGTGACCACCCCACTGCTCTTGAATGTATCCCAAGTAGATCTAGACATATTTAGATGACTGGAGAAGAAGTTAGGAGGTTATTTCAGACATTAATTTAGCGAGAATGCAACATAGAATTACAATACGAGATCGACAAGTAGATCTAGACATCTTAGATGGTAAGTAGTGTAGATCTAGACCTAGCCGATGGTGAGCTGGGCACAATCATTGTCTAAAAACATCACATTACTTCTTTTTTCCTAAAAAAAAAAAACTCTGCATTTATGAAATTTTCATACATTTAGTTATACTTTGAAACATAATAAGTACACAGAAGTACATGGAAATACTGTTTTCCCATTCCATTTTACAACTACACCCCCTATACATATCAAGACCCGAGCTTTTACTCTGGCAAGTAACTGAACGTCCGCTTTTCTTCCTGTGGCACGTGAAGACCTAGGTCCTAGTCTTCCACGAGAACCGTGTGTGAGGCGATGGTGGGAGTTTTCAGTCACGCTCTCTGCAGATCCCTCTCGAACGAGAAACCTTGCATTAGAGAGAGGTAGGTGAGGTCAAAAACTCCAGAGAGAGCCGAGTTTCCATTTCAACACCGGGTGATTGGGTATACCTTCAACCGGATTTGAACTGTTGACCTCTCAGAGACGAGCACACTAACTTGTGTTCGTCCCCCCCCCCTTTTTTTTTCTCCAAAAAAAAAAAAAAAACAGCACTCAGTGACAAGAAAATAATAAAGTTTTTATGCTGAACGTTTGGCAGAAACCATGTAAAAAACGACAAGAAGTTCAATATAAATCATAGTGCTCTTGGCTATGTTTTAAACATCTAGACGACCTCTCCAATCAGGCGATCTAAATGAAACTTCTATTGATTTCCCCGACACAGCTGTCGAGGCGGCATTTTTTTGTTTGTTTGTTTACAATTCAACCAATAAAGCGAAAACGAAGTGAGCAAAACGATATCTTTATAAACCTCAGCAAATCCTTGATTCACATCGACGTTATTAGCATAAGCACTTTTAGCCCGTGTGGTTACCGGGGCCCAGATCTTGGGAGAATATGACCACTGCCACCTTCCACGTATGTCATAAGAGGCGACTAAGGAGGTTTGGAGGGGTGGTGGTGGGGGGGGTGTAGGCCAACGACATGTTCTCTGTTGACAATATGAAAACGAGGGGGAAAAGGGACAGAGGAACACACAAAAAAAACAAGATACTTGATGGACTAAAAGAGTGGCATGGAGCACGGTCCAGCACGCATCTTTTAGAAAGAGTAAAGGATGGACGGTTGTGGAAATCAATGACAACCAACGGTCTTGGAAAAGGAAGGGACTCTGATAATAGAGCGGATGACGTTGTGCAGTCAAAGCCGAAAGGAAGCTGCAGAACCGACATCCCAACTGAGTACCAGGACACCTTTTATTATTGTATGCTGGATTGTTAGAACAATGTATGAAAGTGGAAAGGCTGCCATGATAGCGAGAGAAATGAGTAGATATAATATAAAGATACTGGGGCTAGACAGGAACAGGTAAGCTTAGACTAGCAACAGGGGAGACAATCCAGTTTTTCGGGTACCAAAACACAGATGCGACACACTCAGAGGGTGTGGCACTAATGCTGTCCAGAGAGTCCCAGAGAGCATTGATGAGCTGGGAGGCAGTTAGCTCAAGGATAATTACAGCCTGCTATCCAACAAAGAAGAAGGATATTATGTTGAATATCCAGGTATACGCGCCAACAAATGATGCAGAAGAGGTAAAGGACGAATTCTACAGCACACTGCAGGAAATGCTAGACCAACAAGGCAACAAACACATAACAGTTCTAATGGGGAACATCAATACAAAGGTAGGCAAGATCGATACAGGTTATGAGAAATTATTGGATCAAAGTGGATTAAGAATCAGTCAGTCTTTTGCATGTCCCTTGCGGAACTTTGCCTCCCTAACAGCATTCCTGTAGGCCTCACGGTTGTAAGCAAGATGCCCTGCTGCTGATGCATCCATTTGCAGATTATCAACGATGTCTTGCAGCCATCTTCGCCTTGGTCCTTCTCTCTTTCTTTTTCCTGTTATGTACCCCTCCAAGACTGTCTTATCTAAATTCTCATGACGTTTAATGTGTCCAAAATATTTAAGTTTTTTCTGTTTAATCCTCTTTACTAGGCAACCTTCTTCAATATTAAGTTCTTGTAGTATGGATATATATATATATATATATATATATATATATATATATATATATATATATATATATATTCTAGTTGTTCTTTTTTATGCCTACGATATTTGAAGAACTCTTCTGTAGCATTTACATTAGATTAGGAATAATGAACGAAAATGGAGAAAGGCTAGCAGATCTATGCATGCTCAACAACCTTGTCAATGGAGGAAGTATATTTCCACATAATACTATACACAAAGCCACATGGGTACCACCAGATCATGTCACTGAGAACCAGATAGACCATATTTGCATCAGTAGATGATTTCGCAGAACATTGCAAGATGTCAGAGTGAAACGAGGTGCAGATGTAGCTTCTGACCACCACCTACTGACAGCTAAACTGAGAATGAAACTGAAGAAGCACCACAAAAAAACATGGCAAGGAAATAATACAATATGGCGCTGTTGGAAGACCCTGAAATCGCAAAAGAACTTTTAATTGAAACTAAAATGTATAAACTAGAAAAAAAAGTAGGAACAGCTTTTTTACTTAATAAGTACACGGTTATGACGTTTCGGCGTGAGCCTTATCATACAAAAAACCACACAGGACGAAGAAATAGAGAGAGGAGAGGGGAGATAAAGTATAGATAAAAGGGATGGCGACTGCAGTAAAACTGGTTTAAATAATAAAGGTAGATAGAGGTGTATGGTGTAGTTTTACAAAATGGCAGAGGGAGTGAGTAAAGTGAGAAAAAAGGAATAGAAAGTATGAGAATGTATAAATGAAAAACATACAACATCCGTTATTTCGGCATGAGCCTTTTTTGAGGATTACATGCACAGTCGAGACAAAAAAACATATAACTAAAGCGAAGAACTTATCTTAATATGGCCTCCTCCAGAAGTAGGAAATAGAGAAATGCGTGTCCACTAGAAGATGCATAGAGACCACGTGGGGCCACACAAAGGATAAGCCGATAGACCCAATCGTAAAGAAGAGAAAGAGAGAGAGAGAGAGAGAGAGAGAGAGAGAGAGAGAGAGGAAGAAAACAGGTAGTTGAAGGGGGAGGGCAATAGAAACATGATATCCGCTAGAGGAGAAGGTGTCGAGGGGAGGGTGAAAGGGGAAACGGAGAGATAATGAATGAAGGATATAAACACCTGCAGGAAGAAAATGTGAAACTGGTGAATAGGACAAGACCCTATAGACACCAATATGTTGTCAGAGAATAAAAGAGGGTGGCGATAGGGAGGGGTAGCTAGGAGAAAGAAAGTAGAGTAAAAAAAATGGGGGGGGGGGGATGTGGAAAACTAAAGACGTTACAGAAAGCTGAAGACAATGTTAATTCCAGCTGGGTGGAAACAGCCAGCCTTTAAAACAAGGCGCTGTTCTAGAACCCTCTGAGATTGCACATCAGCAGAACAAGAGCGGATCGCACTAACAGAAATGTCCTGTTTTCCCCTGTGGTTGCTAAGGCAAAAATGTTTAGTCACAGGTGCCTAGGCCCTCTTATAAATATCATTAAGATGTTGGCTAAAACGATCTCCTAAGCGTAAATCGGTCTGCCCTATATATTTCACACCACAACGTTTGCACATAATAGCATAAATAAAATTGCGTGAAGTGCAGGTAAAACCCTTCTGCTAACTTTCTCGACATTGCCATTACTATCGGCCCTACCGGGCTTACAACTTCTGTCCACTGTAAACCTACAGACTCTCACAGCTATCTCTGTACTCTTCCTCCCATCCCAGATCGTGTAAGGACTCTATTCCTTTATCCCAGCTTCTTAGGTTGCGACGTTTGTGTAATGAGGATTTGGATTTCCAGGATCAAGGTCATAAAATACTAAATTTCTTCCGTCAAAGTGGCTATCAAGAACATGTTTTCTCGTCATCTTGGAACCGCATCAGCCATATATCACGACAACAGGCCCTCAGTCCTAAACCGCACTGTAGCTCGAACAGAGTTAAACTGGTACTCAACCACTACCCTCATAACTTGGCAGTTAAAAACAAACTGTCTCGCCATCTCCATCTCCTCCAGACCGAGCCTGATACACGTGAACTTTTTGGGGAGCCCCCATTGGTGGCGTACAGACGGAACAAGAACTTCGGGGACCTTTTAGTTCGTAGTCATCTTAAGACATATGTCACTTTTTATGGTACCAGACGTTGCGGTCGCCGTAGATGCAACACTTGTCCGTTTGTTATTGAGGCTAGCCATATCTCCTTCCCTAAGTCCACGTTATCAATTCAGGAGGGTTTCACCTGCACTTCACGCAGTGTTATTTATGCTATTATGTGCAAACATTGTGATATGAAATATATAGGGCAGACCGATTTACGCTTAGGAGATCGTTTTAGCCAACATCTTAATGATATTTCTAAGAGGGCCTAGACACCTGTGGCTAAACATTTTTGCCTTAGCAACCACAGGGGAAAACAGGACATTTCTGTTAGTGCGATGCGCTCTTGTTCTGCTGATGTGCGATCTCAGAGGGTTCTAGAACAGCGCCTTGTTTTACAGGCTGGCTGTTTCCACTCAGCTGGAATTAACATTGTCTTCAGCTTTCTGTAACGTCTTTAGTTTTCCACCACCCCCCCCCCCCTCATTTTTTTTACTCTACTTTCTTTCTCCTAGCTACCCCTCCCTATCGCCACCCTCTTTTATTCTCTGACAACATATTGGTGTCTATAGGGTCTTGTCCTATTCACCAGTTTCACATTTTCTCCCTACAGGTGTTTATGTTCTTCATTCATTATCTCTCCGCTTCCCTTTTCTCCCCCCCCCCCCCGACACCTTCTCCTCTAGCGGCTATCATGTTTCTATTGCCCTCCCCCTTCAACCACCTGTTTTCCTCCTTTCTCTCTCTCTCTCTCTCCACCTCTTCTTTACGATTGGCTCTATCGGCGTATCTTTTGTGTGGCCCCGCGTGGTCTCTATGCATCTTCTAGTAGACACGCATTTCTCTGTTTCCTACTTCTGGAGGAGGCCATATTAAGATCAGTTCTTCGTTTAGTTATATGTTTTTTGTCTCGTTTGTGCATGTAATCCTCGAAAAAGTCACACGCCGAAATAACGGATGTTGCATGTTTTTCATTTATACATTCTCATACTTTCTATTCCTTTTTTCTCACTTTACTCACTCTCTCTGCCACTTTGTAAAACTACACCATACACCTCTATCTACCTTTACTGAGATAAAGTATAAATTCACATGAATGCTATGTTTAAAAAAATCAAATAAAATGAATAGAGCACTTAGCTGTTACTTGTTACTTTGTTCCCGTTTGTATGCTAACAGGGATGGATCAGAGAAAATGTCGCGAGTGTCGGGATAGATTTGGATTAATGGTAGATGACGATAAAGAATTTTCTTAACCATCTGACCATGTGGTTGAAAAAGGAAGTGCTAATTTAACTCTGTCAGATGGAGTAACAGGTTTTTTTTTCCCTGAATGCTGCTTTGCGGCTCACAAGTTGGATACGGTTAAATGCTTTCCGGGGGACATTTTCTGGGTAGTGGCGATGACGGAAAAATTCTAATAACTTGTTGGACTGATCTACAAAGTCCAAATTATCCTGACATATGCGGCGAAGACGGAGGAGTTGGGAGTATGGGATGGAGTTCTTACAGGCTTCAGGATGAGAGGAGATAAATAGGGGTAGCTGTCAGTGGGCTTGTAAAATACAGAGGTGACAAACCCTGTCTATGCCAATAGATATTTTGATGTCTCAGAAATTTATAGACTTGTCAGAAATTTCATAAGTGAATTTTATGTTCTTATTAAGTGAGTTGGCGAATTCAATAACATTTTTTTAGCTCGTCCTGTGGCATACTGGTGACTTCAATGCCATCATCGATGAACTTTTTATAGAATTTTGGAAGTCTGCAAGTGTAGGTTTCTCATAATTTGACTTTCAGAAAATCCATAAATAAACATGCACAACTGGGACCCGTTTTCCTTCCCACGGCGACACCACTGATTTGATCGAAGTATTCGCCTTTGAACTCAAAAGAATTTAGGTTGAGTACAAGCTGTGTGAGTCTAATTATGGTATCAGTGTTAGTGGTGGGGTGAGGGTCTTTGTCAAGAAAATAGCGGAGTGCTAAGAGTCCATCCTCATGGGGGATAGAGGTGTAAAGGGAGCAGACATCAAGGAAAAAGATGTGATAGGCGTGGTGTTGAGGGAGTTTGATTGCATCAAAAGTTGTTAAGGCGTGGTTGATATCTTTCAATTAAACTGAAACTGAACAACAGATTTCAAATTCTGCATGAGGAAGATACACCAGTTGTGAACACTGTGTGGAAAAGTGCTAAAGAAATATAGAGCAAATCATGTGAAGAGACAGTGGGATTTAAGAAACCCCAGCCCTATATACACTCATACTGGTGAAATATGCCCAAACCGGCTTAACCCAGGGGTGAAACTTGATGACTACTCATGTCATGGTACCTCTGCTCTAGAGGTCGCTCACGTCCTAAATACGCCCATTCTGGGATAGTACGCCTAAACCGGCTTAACCCAGGGGTGAAACTTACTAGTGGCAAGGATTCGTCCTCCTGAACAAAAGCTCCGTCCTGGTCACAGCTAGGAAGGGTAGCGGCCACGACCACAAAATGCTGAAGTCGGAGACACTGGACCAGTGTAGTCTAGATAGGTAACCACCTCTCACCCGACGGGGATGTATGCGTATCCTAATCACGCTGAGGTTTTCTGATGAGAAAGTCCAATGCTGGACTAGATGATCAACCACCTCTCATCCGGCGGGGATATACTGATATCCAAAACACGTCGAGGTTTTCCAATGAGAAAGTTCAACTTTAATCTAAACTGGTGCAACGAAAACCACAATGTCATGCAATCCCGCTTCTGTGACCCACCGAGAATACAGGCCCAAACCCCGCGATACTCTGGACCTCTTGTGGTCCTCTCGGGGAGTAAATTCAGTAGGATCACGGGGCGGTCTTGGTGGAAGAAGAAGAAGAAGAAGTGGATTGGACTGGAAACACTGAAGAAGATAGACAGAAGGGCAGAAATTAAAGCAAACATAAATAACAGTAAAACAAGAGCATCAAAGGGCTCAGGTCAGACAGAATATAATTTAGCCCTTAAAGAGGTGAGGAAAAGTGCAAAGAAAGACAGACAGGCCTATTTTGATAATATGGCAGGAGAGGCAGAAGAGGCAGTTGGTAACAAAACAATATGAGAGCCCTGTATGAAATCAACAAAAGTTGGCAAATAGACCATGTAGGATAGAAAAGCCCATCAAAAACAAGAAAGGTAAGGTAGTAACACCAGAAGAAGAGCTGATGCAAAGATGGGTGGAATATTTCAGTGGAATCCTAAATAGGTCAGAACTGACAGAAACAGAAGAGATATCAGCAGCAGAGAATACTCTAGGCATCAATGCAGAACCACCAAGCAAGGCCGAAATTGAATACGCTGTCTCAGAACTGAAGAGAAATAAGACACCGGATCCATATGGAATTGTAGCAGAAGTGCTCTTAGCGAACAAAGAAATAACAACAGAAATACTACTATTATTATTTGGGAAGAAGAGAAGGTCCCAGAGGACTGGAAGGAGGCCCATCTTATAAAGCTCCCTAAGAAAGAAGATCTATTAGAATGCAAGAACTATAGAGGCACTTCCTGCTTTCAATACACAGCAAGGTCTTCAGCAGGATTTTGCTAAATAGAATTAAAACATCAGTAGATAGTAAACTAAGAGAAGAGCAACCAGGTTTTAGGCAAGGAAGATCCGGTACTGACCACATTGCTACAATGCAAATAACAGTAGAACAGTCAATGGAGTGGAATTCTTCACTGTTAGTTACATTCATTGATTAGGAGAAGGCATTTGATAGTTTAGATCGTAGAATGCTATGGAAACTGCTGGAACACTATGGTATCCCAGCCAAGATAACAAAGCTTATAAAGACCATATATGAAGGAACAACTTATAGAATCGTGCATAGAGGAAGTCTCACAGAAAGTTTTAAAGTGGAAACAGGAATGTATAAAATCGGAAAAAAGTAGGAGCAGCTTTATTACTTAACGATTACAAAGTTGTGACGTTTCGGCGTGAGCCTTAATCATACAAAAACATAAAGGTAAACAAAAACATACAGGACGAAGAAATAGGGAGAGGAGATAAAGTATAGATTTACATGAATACTTTTAAAAAATACTCTTCATGAGGGATTCACATGCGAGTCCCGAAATGTGATATATGTCATCGTGTGCAAAAGATGCAGGATAACATATATCGGTGAGACTGGCCTCAGATTAGGGGACCGCATGCAAAAACATCTGTACGACATCACCCAGCATGCTTCGAAACCAGTCCCAAATCATTTCAATGGCCCCAACCACAGAGGCAAATCTGATTTTCTGGTAACAGCCATTAAACAATGTCACGCCTGGCACTTGAGAACCGCTGCATTCAAAATTATGGGACGCTGGAACCACATGGGTTAAACTCGCTGTTTAGTTACACGTAACATCATCTTCTTCAATCATTATAGTACCTCTCCACTAAATCCACCCCTTCTTACTTTTCAAACTTCCTCACAGCATCACTCTGCAACCCCGCTATTTTCTCTGCAACCCCTCTTCTCTGCAACACCTCTTCCCCAATCACCTGTTTCAAATTCTCCTAGCTAGGCCAGTAGTGCGTCACTCTCTTTCCCTTCCCCGGTTCCCCATCCACCACCCCCAGTTACAACCCACCGACCACATGTCACAGGTCTCTATTTAAACAATTTCCACGTCCTACCAGATCCATTTCTGACACACACCGCCAGACAAGCCACACCTTGCAATTTACAGCTAAGTACTCCTTTAAAAAAAAATTTTTTTTAACAGTATTCATGTAAATCTATACTTTATCTCCTCTCCCTATTTCTTCGTCCTGTATGTTTTTGTATGATTAAGGCTCACGTCGAAACGTCACAACTTTGTAATTGTTAAGTAATAAAGCTGCTCCTACTTTTTCCGATTTTATACATTCTAGTATCACAGCTTTACTGCAGTGTTTAGTGTATAGTTTTATACTTATACACCAATTATTGTGTTACTAAAGTGGAAACAGGCCTGCTGCAGGGATGTTTGCTATCACCATTCCTATTTCTTCTAGCAATTGACTGGATCATGAAAACTACCACATAAGAGAAAAGAAACGGGATACAATGGACACTGTGGAACCAATTGGAAGATCTTGACTTTGCAGATGATGCGGCACTTCTGGCACACAGCCACACAAAAAATGCAAGAGAAATTTCAGATCTAAAGCAAGAATTCAGCTTAACTGGAACTATATATTAACAGACAAAAAACAAAGATGATGAAAAGTAATAGTGCAAGCGATAGCCTCATGGTAAATGAAGGAGCGCCAGTTGAGGAAGTAGAGTATTTCATATATTAAGGCAGCATAGTGGATAAATACGGGGGGAACGGAAAAGGATGTTAAAGCTAGAATAACCAAGGCCGGGACAGCATTTATCCAACTTAACAAAATATGGTCATCAGATAACATCAAAACAAGAACCAAACTTAGGCGACTCAATACAAACATAAAGAGTGCCCTGCTATATGGTTCGGAGACATGAGTTATGACCAAGACAATACAACAGAGGATACATACATTCATGAACTACTACTTGAGGAGGATTTTGAACATTAAATGGCAGGACAAAATCAGGAACGAGGAGGTCTGGGAAAGGGCAGAACAAGTACCTATGAACCTACAAATAATGTCTGGGAAATGGAGGTGGATTGGCCACACTCTGAGGAAACCTAACACTAGCATAGCAAGACAGGCACTGACATGGAATCCTCAAGGAAATAGAAAACGAGGAAAGACCTAGACTTACTTGGAGAAGAGAAATTATGACAGTGCTCAGAGACAAGGGATACACATGGAAGAAAGCAGAGAATAATTCAAAGAACAGGGATGACTGGAGAGCCTTTATCCGTGGCCTATGCTCTCAAGGGAGTGAAAGACGATTATGATAATGATGATTTTTGGTTAATATTTTAGTCTAGACAAACCCTTCCCAGCTTCTTTCCCAGCTCCACCCCACACCAGTAATGATACATGACCCAGGACCAGGGTTTCTGAGAGAAATTTTGCAAGCCAGTGCAATCCCCTCCCCTCCCCTCCCCCAAATCTGTTTTCATCTACTGTAGTAGCCCAGATTCCTTCTGGCCTACCCTTAACACAGAGAAAACCGTCTCCATGCTTACCCTTAACAGAGAAAACCGTCTCCATGCTTACCCTTAACACAGAGAAAACCGTCTCCATACCTACCCTTAAAACAGAGAAAACCGTCTCCATGCTTACCCTTAACAGAGAAAACCATCTCCGTGCTTACCCTTAAAACAGAGAAAACCATCTCCGTGCTTACCCTTAACAGAGAAAACCGTCTCCGTGATTACCCTTAACAGAGAAAACCATCTCCATGCTTACCCTTAACAGAGAAAACCGTCTCCGTGATTACCCGTAAAACAGAGAAAACCGTCTCCGTGCTTACCTTAAACACAGAGAAAACCGTCTCCGTGCTTACCCTTAACAGAGAAAACCATTTCCGTGCTTACCCTTAAAACAGAGAAAACCATCTCCGTGCTTACCCTTGACACAGAAAACCGTCTCCGTGTTTACCTTAAACACAGAGAAAACCATCTCCGTGCTTACCCTTAACACAGAGAAAACCGTCTCCGTGCTTACCCTTAACACAGAGAAAACCGTCTCCATGCTTACCCTTAACACAGAGAAAACCGTCTCCGTGCTTACCCTTAACACAGAGAAAACCGTCTCCGTGCTTACCCTTAACACAGAGAAAACCGTCTCCGTGCTTACCCTTAACACAGAGAAAACCGTCTCCGTGCTTACCCTTAACACAGAGAAAACCGTCCCCGAAACATTAAAAATTTTTGGCCGGACATGATGGAGCCATAATCGGTTTTAAAGTATTAAGTTACAAAGGTTGAGGACTGGACTGGGCGGCGAGATATGCTACTATACGAGGAGGTAGAAGTCCTAGGGCCGGGTCACCTTGTAACCCATCAAAATGACAGGAGATAAAACGAACATGTTTATATTTAAACTCCGTGCAAAACATTCCCACTGTCTGTGACTGAACACGTGATCGGAATAGGCGAGAAATGTTGAAAGTTCTCTATAACTCATTCATTCATTCATTCATTTGCATGTCCCTTGCGGAAACTTTGCCTCGCTAACAACTCTCCTGTAGGCCTCTCGGTTGTGAGCAGGATGGCCTGCTGCTGATGCATCCATCTGCAGATCATCAACGATGTCTTGCAGCCGTCTTCGCCTTGGTCTTCCTCTCTATAACTCATATGAGAGAAATCATGTTTCGTGATTTAATATACTTTACAATTTATACTGTAATGTTCGAGTATGTTTGTATTGTATAATGTATTTTTTAAAATGTGTAAAAATAATTAATTTTCTTCTCTCTAGTGTAGTTTTACAATAAGGGGGAAAGAAGTGATAAAGGCAGTAGACTTCACAAGCAAAATTTACAAACGTATGGAAGCCTTTCCGATTACGTCCGGGTTAATTACATCTTACATCCTTCCCGTGCTGTTAAACGTCACACAGGGCTCATATGGTAGTTTGCCAAGTTTTCCTGGTTTCGGCAAGTTTTTCAGCTTCATCAAGGGATTTTATGCCTACTAATTTGGCCTCTCTTAACAATGTCCTGTTTAGAGTTTCACGTGGTCGACCTATTTTTCTTCGGTCAGTTGTGCTTCACTTGATAACTTGTTTTGGTATTCTCTGATTGTTTCTTCTCATCACATGGCCTACATATGTCCATCTTCTTTTTCTGATCACCCATGAGACAGGTTGTTGTTTGCTCATCTATCTTATCTCTGCGTTGTTCTTGAATTCGTTCAACTTTATACCGAGTATTTTCCTTTGGCATTTATTTTCAAAAGAGTCTAATTTCTTGTCTATTTCTTTAGTTGTTTTCCAGCTTTCACATGCATAAATGAGGGTGGATATTACATTTGAACTGAATAATTTTAACTTGGTTTTTGTGCTTATAACTTTTGAGTGCCATATGTTCTCAAGATTCTTGAAGGTCAATGCTGCTTTTGTAATTCTAATTCTAACATCTTTTCTGATGTCACTTTCCTGGTCTATGTAGCTCCTGAGGTATGCAAATTATTATTAATTAATTATCCGTTGCAAAATCTTGTTAATTACGTGTCTAATACATGATGACACGATTTCACATGATAGTTTCGATGTGAAAATATTTCACATTCTTGAGGCCCGAATGTCTAGAGTAAATTACAAAGTTCACAAAGACGTGATCATGATGACTATGATGCTAAAATTACTAACTGTCGCAAACATTGGCAAGAAATTAAACTTTTCAGTTTCTTGTATCAACGCGGGGGTAGTTCACACTATAGCAGAATCTGAGAGAAAATGTTTTATCACAAAATATCAATTCAAAAATTAATAATGCTGGTGGCATTTTTTAAAGCGTCTTTTTTAAGTGGACTGCAATAAACAGAAGTTCTTCATATATTATGGGCACAAAAAAGAACAAATATATCCATATTACAAGAACTTAATATTGAAGAAGGTTGGTTAGTAAAGAGGATTAAACAGATAAAACTTAAATATTCTGGACACATTAAACGTCATGAGAATTTAGAGAAGGCCGTCTTGGAAGGGTACACAATGGGAAAAAGAAAGAGAGGAAGACCAAGGCGAAGATGGCTGCAAGACATCGTTGATAATCTGCAAATGGATGCATCAGCAGCAGGGCATCTTGCTCACAACCGAGAGGCCTACAGGAGAGCTGTTAGGGAGGCAAAGTTCCGCAAGGGACTCGCAAATGATTGACAATGAATAGATTATTTTTTTAACACAAAATATTGTTTTGTGCAGCGTTTCACAGTTAATATTTCGTAAATCTTAGTTAAAGCACGAGTAACTGCACTCACCTGTCCAAGACGTGTAAACTAGTTTAAACATTCTGGTATCACAGTTTTACTGCAGTGCTTTGTGTATAGTTGTATACTTATACACTATTTAAACGTGTCAAGAATCTTGAGAACATATGGAATTCAAAAGTTATAAGCACAAAAACCAAGTTAAGACTATTCAATTCAAATATCCACCCTCATTTATGCATGCGAAAGCTGGAAAACAACTAAAGAAATAGAGAAGAAATTAGACTCTTTTGAAAACAAATGCCTAAGGAAAATACTTGGCATCAAGTGGATCGAATTCAAGAACAATGCAGAGATAAGATAGATGAGCAAACAACAACCAGTCTCATGGGTGATAAGGAAATGGAGATGGACATATGTTGGTCATTTGATGAGAAGAAATGATCAGAGAATCCCAAAACAAGTTATCAAATGGAACACAAAAGGCCAAAGAAAAAGAGGCAGACAGCGTGAAACTCTGAAGAGGACATTGTTAAGAGAGGCCAGATTAGCAGGCATAAAATCCCTTGATGAGGTTGAAAGACTCGCCGAAGACAGGAAAAATTGGCGAACTACTTTGCGAGCCCTATGTGACGTTTAACGGCACGGGAAGGATATAAGATATAAGAAGAAGACATGTTAGTAATTGCACATTTTAAAAATAAGTATTTCCATCTCATGCAAAAACAGTGGTAACGCGCTCCCAGCTATGACACTCCCCCTCCCTTCTCAACGCTGAGTGCGGTCACAAGTACCAGGAAGCGTGTGAGTGATATTTATGTATGCATGGTCTGTTGATGAAAAGAGTTGGTAAAGATCTACGCTTTGTTGTAGTTACAACCATGCAGTTATCTAGAAGAATTATTTTCGCACTTACTTAAAATGTGTTAATATACAATAAATATACTTAAGTTTATATATGATATAGCAAATAACAAAGGCAATAATGGAACTTAGTTAGAAATATAGTTAGAGTTTGCTGTAATGCATTTGATGTAATTCGAAACTAATTTCGGATTGGCATTATTGAATGACGTCATTTGGAAGCTATCCCACCCCGTGTGTGTTTGCCTGGACGAAGGCTGTTAGAGGAAGCAAAATGCAGAATCATTCCATAAAAGAGTAGTAAGTAATCTATTCATTATCTTGTCGTGAAAAAACGTATTGTTGTATACCAGGAGGATTGAGCTATGGGTCTGTTTTCAAGAGGAGGGGAAAATGATATACTGTGAATAGTATTGTATGTATGTTCATCGATGAAGTCGATAGACCAGCCCATAAAACTGTTAACAGTTGATCGCGATTTAGTTTAACGAATCACATGTCTGTATCGCCAGGACTTTAAACTAAGGTAGAGTAAGATATCTGTGATAATAAACATTAACTTTATAAAAAAGAGACTACTGGATTTGCCGAAGTTATCGATAATATGTCGTTTCGGTACTTTTCTCACGATTTCACCACAACCAGTTCGACGAGAGGGCATTAAACAAGTATATTTACAGATTCGCTACATGTTGTTATTTAGCAGCTGCGTGTAAAAATAATGGACAGTCTAACGCGTTGGCACAGTAAAAAGTCACCAGCTGAGTTGTTGACAGATATAAATAAGCATGACTGTCAACGCCTACCTGCACGGCACCTGATGGTGATGATGATGATGACGATGATGATGATTTATTTCTTCTTCTACGTTGTTCACCCTCAAAAGGGAGTTGGTTGAGTTGTGTCACAGTTATGTACATTTTGACCCGACACACCCAACTTCAACTTGACACATTTTTAGAATTGGGTTCGTCTTCCCACCGATCCCAGTTCTCTTGGCAGATCTTCTGTCAAGTTTCTAGGGGGATCACCGGGAGGCGGAATAGGGCCTTGGCCGGCTGTGGTTCACCAACCGTGATTCAGAAAGTTAGATACGGGTCGCTGACCGATGCCTCGTTCAGCTTGAGTGTGCTTCTTTGCCCCTCAATGAGTTGTTTAATATACTTCTTTATTCTGGAATATCTTCACGACTGACTAGCACACAGGGTCAGCCCAACCTTAAAAAAAAAAAAATAGGTACCAGGGGCTTCCTTAGGAAAGCAAAGGCAGCAAGGACAGGTGCTGGCATTCCTACTTTGATGCTGTGGTGGCCCATGATTACGAAGGCACTAACACTTCACGCCCCCGTGGCATGCAGATGCTGTGGAACATCCAAAATAGTTGATCAACTTCTAGGGCACCCTGGCCGCCAAAAACCAACTCGGCAACGAGGAGCAAGTGATCATTTTTAGGCACTGCAGCTGTCACAGCAGGCTCGGGCACCATCTCATCAGCAAGCTCGAGATTGACCCAGCCGACATGTGGCATTGGTAGGATCATGGGAGAACATTTTCTGCTTTAATGCCCATTATTTGAGATACGGAGAAAATAGATGTGGCCAATGCCCATATCAGTTCAGGAGGATCTATAAGGGAATGTGCACCAACTCCAGCTGATCAGTGATTACTTCAGAAGTATACAAGTGATATTGAATGAGTAGAGAAAAAAAAGATTGAATTCCCTTCTCAGTTTTAGCATTTCACAAAAGATGTCACAGGTTCCATGAAGCCAACAAAGTATGGCTCCATGCAGATCCACTTGCTCAGAAGTTCATATGCTAGTAAAAAGGCAATATGCAGGCAGTACTGTGCTACAGAGAGTGGAGCATCAAAGGAAGCACCCCCACCGCCAACAGGTCTTTTAAATTCGTGACAGTTTTTGAGGGGGAGGGGCATGGCCCTCTGGTTGAACTCTGCAAAGAGAAAGAGTGAAAAGAAAAAAAATTAAATTAAGCAAACTTTACGCCTCCAGTGCCAGACTTGGGGCATGACAAAGAAACAGCAGCAAAGATGATTTTAAAATGTCATAAACTTCTCTCTCTGAACCTTAAGTGCCCAGGGAACATGGAGCTTCCGCAAAGATTTTCCACAAACGCCTGTCCATTGCCTTTTTTTCTACTCTTGCCCAGGTGAGCCCTCTTTTGCTCAACATCCTTTCTTTTGTTCTTCTCCATGTCTCCTTGGGTCTGCTCTTACTTCAGTTCCCCTGCGGTGTCCGTGCTGTTTTTGGTAGTGAGTCGTCAGTCATTCGGAGCACACGTCCCAACCATCGCCAGCGTCTTTCCTCAATAATTGGTGCCAGTGGCTTCATCTGCATTTTTGCCATGAAGATTTTATTTCTTACGGTGTTTAGCCAAAATATTCTTTTAATTCTTCGTAAACATTTAGTCTGGAAAGAATTCAGCTTGGTCATGTAAACTTCATTCCTTCATAAAACATGGTATCTGTGATGAATGATTAAAAAAAAAACATTGTGTGTTGTGGGTATTGTTTGATTATTTAAATGTTGTACAAGCAAAATGAGGTATCTGAGCTTCTTCTTCGTATGCACACTGGCGATGATGCATGGTACCCTGATTTTTGCAATGCGCATTTTGGCTGGGTACCTCCAACTTTCCTTGCTAGGGCAGACTGTGGTCTTGCTTCTACTGCCATGAAGACAGTGGTGTAGGCTGGCCTGGCCAAAACTTTGTTTTCCAGCCTCTGGTGGCTGTACTTAAGCCCCTTCGCCAAGTCAGATCCAGCATGCAATGCTGGGTGGCCAGACAGTTCCACAGAGACACTCTGACTTGGGGATGAAGAATCTGATGAGTGCTTCAACGATATCCATTCCCCGCCACCTATAATCTGCTGTCTCTGTTTTGTTTATATCATTCTGATAACCATTGATGTAAAGACCCATAGGCTTGTCACGCCCTGGATTCATTTGTTTCACACCAGATTTTCCTCATCCCCGCTGGCGATCTCCATGTCCCCACCCATCCACCAACTTGGCATTTTACAAAAATAACAATTACAATTAGTGTTAATTGCTGCAGGTTTCTGGGCTGCAGAAGTAGGTCAGAGTTTTTAAGCAAACAGATCTATGTCTCATAGTCTCACAAAGACTATGCTAAGTGTGTTCTTAACACAGTTGTTCCCAGGGGAAGGACATCTGAGCTAAACAATCATCAAAACTTTAAAGAATAAAAAAATGTGACAGATCAGAAACATACCTATACCAGTCATAATACACACTAGACAACAAGGGGCACTTGGCCTGAAGTGACCCCCTTGTCCTATTAGTTTGAGGTAAACATCCTGAGACTCAGAAGGCAGGTAGGATGCAGTCTTAACAGTTCTTCATCACTGGCCGTTGTAACATTATGCTACTCTGTGTTATCTCCCTTGAGCTGTATGGAGGATGATTATAGTAGCCAGCCGCATGATGGTGATGGAACACAGCAACTTGTTGGATTTGGAGTGGATATATGTTGTGTGGCAGGGTAACAAAGACTTGTTTCCAAGATTTGGTGCCACATGGTAGCTGGTGGTCAGGAGGAAGATCCTGACAACTGCCAGGCCTCCGCAAGGCTTGGCCTGAAAGGGCCCATGTACGCTGCAGTGTAGCTTTTAAAAAAGGGCAGGAGGGTGGGGCTTTTTCTGATGATATAAGGAGTTGTGTAGTTGTTTTGCTGCCTGTAGTGGAGAGTTTCCTGTATACATACAGTGGCTGGCTTGTGGGGCTTCTTCAGTCTTCTTTAGTAGTTGGGTGAGTAGAGGTTGCGGTGAGAAAGCAAGCCTGCTCGTTAAACGGTATGGTGAGCCGAAGTTTCGATGCTTCATCGAAGGCGCGTGAGGGAGACACAGTGCAGCCAGTGCTATTTTGAGTGTGAATGCCATGGAGAAAGAAGTTTTATGTTTTTTGGTTTTTTTTTTTTTTTAGTATCCAGATCAAACTAGCTTAGAGCTTTATTGGTTCTGTATTGCATTCTAGTATTCTTTTTTTTTATGTCGTTGAAGATATTGTTCTTCTACAGTTTCCTTTTTTCTTTCCTTAAGTTAATTATCTTTTAAAATAGTTTTGTTTATGGTTTATTTATCCAGTTGTATGATATTGGTTACATATAATATGAGGGTAAGTCAGAAAGTAACCGCAGATCAGTTGACATAACTGTTAGAAAAAGACTTCAGGGTGAGTCAAAAAGTTTTCTTATATTTTGCAAAGGTTACATTGCTCATCTTGCTGTTACTTTCTGACTCATTTTATTTAAGAGACCAATAACCTTTTTTTTTACATCAAAAGAATTGAAAGCAGTGATCATCCCCCTTTGTGATGTTGGCTTGTTCTGGTTTCTTATTTTTGTCCATTTCCAGTTTCAGTATTCATTGCTCTGTGCATTATTAATGCTGTTATTGAAGTACTCATTTCTCTCGATATCATACAGATCCTTGACCATCAGCCCTTGATTTTCTCTTTGTCCATAATGTAGTTGTTCTCCTTTGTTTTCATATTCTTTGCTGAGGAGCAAAATGTTGGATGGGTTTGTCCAATTCTCCATCTTTTGAAAAGTTTTTTTTTTTTTTTTTACTCATGTGCTCCTTCTTTTCCAACAGAATTCTTCA
Source organism: Achatina immaculata (assembly GCA_009760885.1). NCBI lineage: Eukaryota > Metazoa > Mollusca > Gastropoda > Stylommatophora > Achatinidae > Lissachatina > Lissachatina immaculata. Next base: position 25,137,487 of record CM019698.1, read on the forward strand.
TTCTTTCTTATGAAAGTCTTTGGAACATTTGTTTTTCAACACCATCACATTCTTTTTGAAGCCACCAGGAGGCAGTCATTTAAAAATCCACTTTCTTTTCTCATCTTCATCATTATATGCCATGCCTGGAGGCGGCCATGACGATGTCTCTCCACAGTTTCTGACCTTTCGTGTCATTCATCAGTTCTGTTGTCATGATTCCTCCACGACATTTTTGTCAAGCCATCTAAGATTTTCTCTCTTGATCTGCCTCAGCCTTTCCTGCCTCCATGTCCCTGTTGTCATGATATTTTCAATCCTTCCTCTTCTCATGATATGGCCAATGAAACTAGACTGTCTCTCCCTTAGTGTGTTTATTAAGGTTCGTTTCTCTCATTGGCTTTCTTTAGGCATTCTTCATTTGCTGTTTTAGCTGTCCATGATATTCTTGGCATTCTTTGTAGGAACCACATTTCATTTGCCTCTAATGCACTCCTTGTTCTCATTTTCGCCGTTATTATTCCTTTATCGATATCTTCATACAGGGATCCTATGTTATAACAAGAGATTTCACTGATAAAATTATACTTCCTGTTAATTGACCCCATAATGTTGATATAATCAGTTTCAGTCTCTTGACACGCTTAAACAACGCATCACTTTTTATATATGTATATATTATCACAGGCATTTTTAAAATAAAAATTGGTCTATTTAAATACCAACCACAAAGTAATATCAGTGTGTCACGATTGATATAATATCTTACGTGACAAAGGTTTCTCAGTACAAAGTGATTGATCATATTCCTGAACAGTCAGTGATATACAGTAAAGATCTGGAACATTTATTACCTTTGATATCTGTTCATGTCTTTGGTATCATGCATTCATTAGTGTTAATATATTTATTTATTCATATTGATATGAGCGCACCTTTTTTTAAGAGTAACTAATTATTGGTTTATTAATGCTATTTTTATATTGCTTGGATATATTGTTCTTATGGGGTGAAGATGCTGTCCGATGAGGCAGTCAGCAACCCATAGCTGATACACTGGCGTCAGGGTTAGCAAACCATAGCTGATCAAGACCCTGTCCCACCTCTCCGTTGGTACCCCTAGTAACAGGCCTAACCTCTTCCTTTCCTAAATCCTGCCTGCTCTTTCCGAAGTTTTTCCTCAAGTGTTGGTACAATTCTGTTGATGATTATTCTGCAAAATACTTTACTGGTGAGTGGCAGTAGGGTAATGCCTCTCCAGTTCCCCCAATCTCTGAGGTCACCCTTCTTTGGTAGTTTTACTATAAGCCCAGTTTTCCACTCCTCTGGGGCTTTTTCTAGATCCTAAATTTGTTGTAATATCCGGCAAAGTTGTTTTGGTGTTTCTGTTTCTTCTGCATTCAACATCTCTGCAGTCACTTCATCTTCACCTGGTGCCCTGTCTGATTTTAGCTTCTTTATCGCCTCCTTTACTTCCATAGCTGACCAAGACCCTGTCCCACCTCTCCGTCGGTACCCCTAGTAGCAGGCCTAGCCTGGGTAACGGGGCAGGGATTGACTTGGCCCCCCCCCCCCCCCCCCCCCCCCCCCCGTGGTGGTGGAGTGTGCTGAAGAAGCAGTGCACACCCTCTGCTTTTTTTTAGATGTACGGGGGACTGAAAAAGTACCCGCCATAATCCGCTCCCAAGCTGAGACGATGTTGTGTCTCAACACCTTCACAGCATCGGCTGCAAAGAGCACCAGCTCGTAGTTGCAGGGAGAATGTACAAGTAATATTGTTCTAACAAGAAAGTTCATTTTACGGAAAGAAACCCGAGGGATTTGAGTTTTGGGAATGATTTTTTAAAAAAATAATTTTATCCTGAATTTCATAAAGATGTGGATAAGGGTTTCTTGTGGGGGGGGGGGGGAGAATCACAACTTGGATATGTTTTTATTAAGTAGCAGGTGAGTTCACAGAGAATATAAATAGGGAGGCCACGAGCAGGATGGGAGTCTGAGGGCAAAGTGGAGATAATGGGACTGCGTCATCTCCAAGTGGTTGTTAATGGTTGCAGACTCATTGCTAAGGGTCTTTTAAGTTGAAGTGGTTTAACTCGTACCTTCATTCTCTCTCTCTCTCTTTTTTTTCTCCTTTCTTTTCAGTCGAATCGTATTGCCTATGGACGTTGAGGAGGTATGATTCTTCACTGTTTTTTTTTTTTTTTTTCATCATCTTCATCACTGTAATCTTTATTATCGTTGTTGTTATTATTATTATTAGTGTTATTAATTTTGTAAAGAAGTTGTTTAAGTAGTTTAAAATATAAATTTGTGTAGACGTTAAATTTTCATAAATTTTTAGTTTACAAACTCTTTACCGTGGCGCAGGTGCGTCAGTTAAAGAGACACAAAGAAGACTGGAGTAGGTTGAAATGCGGTTCTTAAGAAGAAAGCTGAAGGCACTACGGACAGTGAGAAAATCAAACAAGGAAGTTCTGAAAGGGGCACAGGAAACAAGAAAAGTAAAAAAGTGACAGTCTAAATTTGTGGGGGCATGTTTAAGAGCAGAGGCAGGCTAAAGCACCTTGTGGCAACAGGGAAGATCGAAGGTAGAAGAGATGGGTCTCCTTCAGGGAGAAAAGATTTTTTGATTGTTTGGCATCCAGGCATGGGAAGTGCTCATTGACAAGCCTGTTGAGGTATACAAGAGAATGAGGGTTATGGAAGGACATGATATCCTAACACTTGTCTTTGGCAGGGACCTTGAAAGAGAGAGAGACAGGGAGGGAGAGGAAGGGAGAGAAAGATAGAGAGGGAAGGAGGGAGAGAGAGAGAGAGGAAGGGAGAGAAAGATAGAGAGGGAAGGAGGGAGAGAGAGAGAGGAAGGGAGAGAAAGGAAGGGAGAGAAAGATAGAGAGGGAAGGAGAGAGAGAGAGAAAGATAGAGAGGGAAGGAGGGAGAGAGAGAGAGAGGAAGGGAGAGAAAGATAGAGAGGGCAGGAGGGGGGAGAGAGAGAATGATATTTATTTTCAAAGGGAGAAGAATTGGGTGTGCAGGGCCATCTTATATTTTGCCCTTCATCTCTGCATCTTTCCTTCTTCCCATACACACAGTTCAAAATAAATTTATAAATTACATGAAAAAAAAAATCTTAGAATGCAAAATGAAACTATTTTGTTGATAGATTTAGCCTCTAGAGGGAAGAATGGAGAGCATTTTTAGTGAGTATACCCATTCCTTGTTATATAGAAGTAAATCATGGACAATAGGCAGGTCTGCAGAAAAATCATTGGAAGCAGCAGAAATGTGGTTTATTAGAAGAATGTTGCGAATTCCCTGGACAGAAGAGCTGGAGAGACAAAAAAATCTTGTCAAAAAGATAAGAGAGAGACAATGTACTTTCATAGGATGTGCAGTGAGAAGAGGGAGCATTGAAAGTATTATAACAACAGGAAAAATATAGGGAAGAAGATCCAAGGGAAGACTAAGAGAAATAATACTGGACAGTCTGACGGGATGGTGTGAGAGGAGATCAACTGAGCTGATGGCCTGTATGAAGGATCGTGTGCTCTAGAGAAGCATAATAGCCAACCCCAGTCGGCACGGCGCCTGATGATGGTTATGAGCCATTACGTCACTCTGTGTGTGTGTTTGTGAGTGTGAGTGAGAGAGAGATTAATACCTGTAAGGTAGTTTTGGCCACTCCCATTTCAGCTCCTTTATGAGAATATTTTTAAAAGCTGTTTCAGTTTTTTAAAAGATATATATATATATATTTTTTTTTTTTTGCATTCAGTACCATGTAGGGCAGTTATGGTCAGTAGCACAAGCCAGTAAGAATGAGACAGGAGGCGGTGAAGGAGTGGAGGTTCGAGTCAATGAGGCGTTCGATGAGAAGAACTACGCTCCAAACCCCAAGCTCCAGGCCCATGGGAAGGAGTTCACAACGGGACAGTTCACACACAAAATATACCATCTAAACTTGTAAGTTTGGCTCTGATTTGATGGACTGGTGAATTTTGCTTAGCGAAAAAGTAGTTCTGTTGTGGGAGCCTGCTGCTAGTGCAGTGGATTAGTCACTCACTTGCTGACCAGGGGATCCTTTTTTTTATTTCCAACCATGGCTCATATCCTCTCTTCCCCCCCCCCCCCCCCCCCCCCCCGACCTGAAGAAGAAAAAAAAATGGGTACCAGGGTTAGTGCTCAAGGAAGGAAGTAGGAGTGATGCCATTAGCTATGGAGTTAATGCTGATGGCGACAGCAGTTGCCAGTTGCCTAGTCAGCTGCTGACTAGGCAGCAGAGCATTTATGATTTAGCACCTGTGTTGGTGCTCTGTTTCACAGCTCATAGATTTACCTTGTGTTATATAGGCAGTCTGGAATATGGTGTTGGTGCTCTGGTTCGCAGCTCATAGATTTACCTTGTGTTATGTAGGCAGTCTGGAATATGGTGTTGGTGCCCTGGTTCATAGCTCATAGATTTACCTTGTGTTATATAGGCAGTCTGGAATATGGTGTTGGTGCTCTGGTTCGCAGCTCATAGATTTACCTTGTGTTATATAGGCAGTCTATGGAAGTGAATGCTGGAAAATCACCAAAACCATAGAAAACAAGTTGAATTCTTTCCAGACTAAATGTTTACGTAGAATTAAAAAAATATTTTGGCCATACACCATAAGAAATAACATCTTATTGGCAGAAATGCAGATGAAACCACTGACAACAATTATTGAGGAAAGACGCTGGCGATGGTTGGGACATGTGCTCCGAATGACTGACAACTCACTACCAAAAATAGCACTAAGATGGACACCACAGGGGAGCAGAAGTAAGGGTAGACCAAAAGAGACATGGAGAAGAACAACAGAAAGGATGTTGAGCAATAGAGGGCTCACCTGGGCAAGAGCAGAAAAAAAGGCGAAAGACAGGCATTTGTGGAAAACCCTTGCGGAAGCCCCATGTGCCCTGGGCACTTAAGGTTCAGAGAGAGAGAGAGAGATATAGGCAGTCTGGAATATGGTGTTGGTGCTCTGTTTCACAGCTCATAGATTTACCATATGTTATATAGGCAGTCTGGAATATGGTGTTGGTGGCTTCACAGCTCATACCGTTACCAAATATTATATATGTCTTATATCCATTAACGTCACATAGGGCTTGCATGGTAGTTTGTCAAGATTTCAGCCTCATCAAAGGATGTTATGCCCACTAAACTGGCCTTTTTTTTAACAATGTCCTCTTTAGAGTTTCACGTTGTCAACCTCTTTTTCTTTGGCCTGTTGTGTTCCACTTGATAGCTTGTTTTGGGATTCTCTGACTGTTTCTTCTCATCACGTGACTGACATATGTCCATCTTCTTTTTTTTTCTGATCGCCCATGAGACAGGTTATATAGTCACTCTGGAATATGGTGTTGGTGCTCCTTATTATGGTAGGCTAGAGGGTCATGTGGATAGCATCATACCTGGTTGCTTTTCCTTCCCATTTCTGTAGCTGGGTTACTGGGGCGTGTGCAGCTAGGTTATTGGGACATCTGCAGCTGGGTTACTGGGGCGTGTGCAGCTAGGTTATTGGGACATCTGCAGGTGGGTTACTGAGGCATCTCCAGCTAGACTTGAATCACCAACCTTGGCAGGAAAGATGAGTTCCCATGCAGCGCTAGCACCATAACAGATGTTTTTATAATTAGTTTAGTTTAAGCTGGGAAAAGGGTGTCTGAGTGGTGAAGTGGTTGGTGCACTGGTCTCTCATGGCGAAGGTTGGAGGGTTCAAATCCGGCTGGAGGCACCCCAGTCACCCAGCTGTAGAAATGGGTACCCGACTTCTTCTGGAGTTGGGGAAGGCGGCCAGGCGTGATACTGACCATATCACCCTCTAGTGTGCTGACAGGTCAAGGAAAATATGGGCACTAACACTATATCCCTGTGTGCCCTGTGTAAGCTGGGAAGTGATGATTCATGATGTGTGATATCTTCTCACTGCGAGATCATCGCTTATCCTGCTGGAGTCAGGGGAGGTTCTGTGTGTTTCATATGTTGAAGGTTGGTGGTTTGAATCTTGGTCAAAGGGTGTCCCAGTCACTCAGCTGGGCATCTGGCTGCTTCTAGAGCTGAGAGGGAAGGCCGTCAGGTGTGATGCTGGTCATGTCACCTTCTAGTGCGATGACAGGTCAAGAAAAATATGGGCACTTAAAAGACCCTTAACACCAAATAGCCTGGGTGCCTCCATAACTACCTTTACCTACATCTGTCTACTGTGTATATTTTTTCTTAAGATAAATCTTAGCTACTTTACTCCATACTTTTGTTCATAAAGGAAGAAAGTTATGAATATTGATGAAATTAATGGTAGAAATCATTTACAGTTGTGATGCTGTAGAGTTGAAAAGGACTTGCTTAGTGGCTAAATGAGAACTGAAAATATTGTTGCATAAAATCTGTTGTTGTAAGAGAGAATTTGAAAAGTCACCAAAGAAGAGTACACCAGTCAGTCAGTCAGTCATTTGCATGACCCTTGTGGAACTTCGCCTCCCTAACAGCTCTCCTGTAGGCCTCTTGGTTGTAAGCAAGATGCCCCGCTGCTCATGCATCCATTTGCATATCATCAACGATGAGTGTACCATTGTTGAGTAATCCAGAATTTATTAGAATAGGAACAGTCATTGTTAGTATTAGAGAGTTCATCATAAATGGATGAGAAAAAAGGACTGGTTATTTTCTGAAGAGGATTCTGTCATTGTTAGACAAGAAAGGATACGTCATCGTTGGACAAGTAAGAGTGTGTCCACCACTGCAGCAGAGCTATGCCTCTATGTAGTTTTCTTTTGTTTTTCCTTGTGCTTTTTCAGAAAAGTTCCTGGCTTTATAAGGTTAATAGCCCCAAAAGGTTCTCTGGAAATTCATGAGAAAGCATGGAATGCATACCCATATTGTAGAACTGTTATTTCGGTAAGTCCTTGTGTGTGTGTGTGTGTTTTTTTTTTTCCTTTGGCTTCAGAGTATTAGAGCATGAGGGTAGTGCAGTTGTTGTAAACTGACTTCTTATGCAGAGTCAGTAGGTTGTAGGTAAGCAGCTATCACCATCTAGACCGGTGGTTCCAAACCTGCATGTGATTCTTGGCTGCATTATCAGTTTGGTGTTAAGCGATCTCTGTTGATTAAAAACAACTATGGGCTAATGACATTGTGATATTGCATTTAATCATATGGTGGTCTACAATGTATATGTAATTAGAAAAGTGACTCATGTATGTCAAAAGGTTGGGAATCACCGGTCTGGACAACCCAGCTGTAAACATGGGTACTGACTCCTCTTGTGTTAGGAAGCTCATCTTTGAAATGGGAGGGAGGTCTGCTTTCAGGGTGAGATAAGCCAGGATGCACTTTACGTGTCTTTACATTAAAGGATAAAGAGATTTTCATGTAAATATCAGCCTTGTGTGTCTGTGCTCACAGGAAATGAAGGGCGAAACAAAATGTAGCTATATGAGCAGAGGCAGTCTAGCAACTTAAGTATAATATGGTGGTTCTTGTGTGGTTATGAGGTAAGAGATCTTGGCAGCTGATGGTGGCAGTGGATCCCCCTGTAGGTACAAGCTGAGAGATCTTGGCAGTTGATGGTGGTAGTGGATTCCCCCTATAGGTGTGAGCTGAGAGATCTTGGCAGTTGATGGTGGTAGTGGATTCCCCCTATAGGTGTGAGCTGAGAGATCTTGGCAGTTGATGGTGGTAGTGGATCCCCCTGTAGGTGTGAGCTGAGAGATCTTGGCAGCTGATGGTGGCAGTGGATCCTCCTGTAGGTGTGAGCTGAGAGATCTTGGCAGCTGATGGTGGCAGTGGATCCCCCTGTAGGTGTGAGCTGAGAGATCTTGGCAGCTGATGGTGGTAGTGGATCCCCCTGTAGGTGTGAGCTGAGAGATCTTGGCAGCTGATGGTGGTAGTGGATCCCCCTGTAGGTGTGAGCTGAGAGATCTTGGCAGCTGATGGTGGCAGTGGATCCCCCTGTAGGTGTGAGCTGAGAGCTCTTGGCAGTTGATGATGGTAATTGATACCCCTGTAGGTGTGAGCTAAGAGTTCCTATCAGTTGATGGTGGTAGTTGATTCTCCTGTAGGTGTGAGCTAAGAGTTCCTATCAGTTGATGGTGGTAGTTGATCCTCCTGTAGGTGTGAGCTAAGAGTTCCTATCAGTTGATGGTGGTAGTTGATTCTCCTGTAGGTGTGAGCTGAGAGATCTTGGCAGCTGATGGTGGTAGTGGATCCTCTTGTATGTGATAGTGGTAGTAGATCCCCCTGTAGGTGATGGTGGTAGTTGATCCCTCTGTAGGTATGAGCCAACAGATCTTGGCAGCTGATGGTGGTAGTGGATCCTTCTGTAGGTGATAGTGGTAGTGGATCCCCCTGTAGGTGATAGTGGTAGTTGATCCTCCTGTAGGTGTGAGCTAAGAGTTCCTATCAGTTGATGGTGGTAGTTGATCCACTTGTGGTGTGAGCTGAGAGATCTTGGGAGCTGATGGTGGTAGTGGATCCTCATGTATGTGGTAGTGGATCCCCGTGTAAATGATAGTGGTAGTAGATCTCCCTGCAGATGATAGTTATAGTGGATCCTCCTTTAGGTGATGGTGGTAATGTATCCTCCTGTAGGTGATGGTGGTAGTAGATCCTTCTGTAGGTATGAACTGAGAGATCTTGGCAGCTGATGGTGGTAGTTGATCCCTCTGTAGGTATGAGTCAACAGATCTTTGTAGGTGATGGTGGTAGTGGATCCTCCTGTAGGTGATAGTGGTAGTGGATCCTCCTGTAGGTGATAGTGGTAGTGGATCCTCCTGTAGGTGATGGTGGTGGTGGATCCCCTGTAGGTGATGGTGGTAGTGGAACCCCCTGTAGATAATGGTGGTGGTGGTGGATCCCCTGTAGGTGATGGTGGTAGTGGAACCCCCTGTAGATGATGGTGATAGTGATCCTCCTGTAGGTGATGGTGGTAGTGGATCCTGTAGGTGATGGTGGTAGTGGAACCCCCTGTAGATGATGATGGTAGTTGATCCCCCTGTAGGTGGTGTGATAGTGGATCCTCCTGTAGATGATGGTGGTAGTGGAATCCCCTGAAGGTGATGATGATAGCAGATCTCCCTATAGGTGATGATAGTGGTAGTGGAATCCCCTGATGGTGATGGTGGTAGTGAAAATCCCCTGATGGTGATGGTGGTAGTGAAATCCCCTGTAGGTGATGATGGTAGTGGATCCCCCTGTAGGTATGAGCCGAGAGATCTTGGCAACTGATACCCTAATAAAGAACTTGGCCATCTTTTGTAGTTGTTCTGCTTTGAACTATATTCAGTTTTAAAATGTAGGGCATATTGAAAGCATTTTATTCATAGCTCACCTGGCCTGGGCTGTCTGAGTAGTGAGTAAATAAAATGCATAAACATTTCCTTAAAATAAGGAATGGGAGATAACTGCAACTTTCTCAGAGTGACAAAAATATGCATTTATCATTTAGCCCAGAGTTTCCCCTACATGGAGTATATGTCCTTGGGGGTGGGGGCAGTTTGAATACATTATATGTTTTATACTTTTTTCAGAACATGGTTGACTGTTATGCTTTGGGGGCGGGGGGATCAGAATCTTGGAAGCATTAAGTTGAGGCATGATTTAAAAAAGGTTGGGAAACACTGATTTAGTCATATGTGCAGAATCTATATTTAGAAATGTATATATTGTTTTGTTTCAGAATCCAGATTACATGAAAGAGAACTTCTACATTATCATAGAGTCTTACCATGCACCGGATAATGGAAGCACTCCAAATGTAAGTGGTTTTTTTTTTTGTTTTATTATTGGATGATTATTGGACAGGATGACTGTTCACTTTTAAAGTTTAAAAAAATTTATGATTCTTTTTAGTCATCACATGTGAAAATGTAATGTGTATTTTAACTATTTTTAGGGGGTGAAGTCGTCTGCCTGGCAGTCAGTCAACCCATGGCTGATATGCTAGCAACTGGGTTGGCAAACCATAGCTGACCAAGACCCTGTCCCACCTCTCTGCTGGTACGTTCAGTAACAGGGCTAGCCCGGCTAACAGGGCAGGGATTTGCCATAGTCTCCATGGTGGTGGAGTCTGCTAAAGAAGCAAAACACACACCCCCCTCTCCTGCTTTTTTAGCTGCACATAGGGACTGAAAAAAATAGCTGTCATAACCCACTCCCAAGCTGATGCGATGCTGTGGCTCCACCTTCACCACATTGATAGCAGAGAACACCATTCTCGCAGTTCCAGGGAGATTGAAGAATATGTCAGTGTGCAAAGTGAAGTCTTCAGCATGCCAGTTAGAAAGGTTAAATTTAGCTCTGTCATGCTATATAGACACCTAGGGAATATGGTTTTAGTGCTTACAGTTTCCTTGGCCAGATGGCATTGGCATACTTGAGAAGATGTGTTCGGCATCACGCCTATCTGCCATTGCTTCCCGAGCTCAGAGAAGAGCCAGGTGCCTATTTATACATGTGCCTCCAGCAAGAGTTGATCCACTGATCTTCACCATGAGAGACTTGTGCATTGACTGTTTCACTTTTCAAGCATCTATATGTGGCACACAGCTATTCATTTCTATAAATTTAGTGGTTTAATTGTTGTTTGACTTGGCCGTTACAAATCTTGAGTATACAGGTTTTCCCTTGTATAAGATGATGAAATGTACAAGTCTGTTTTTTTTTTCCTAATTGTTTGTAACTACTCAGCCATTTTTCATACCTGTAGCATATTAACTTAGATTACCAAGTGTCGTCTGAGTTATTCATTATGGCTGTCTTGTTTTTTGCGGGGAAATGAATGAACCTGTCTAGATTTAGCCACTGTAGCGGTGAAAAATGAGGAATTCTTAACTGTGGAACGAAGCCATATCCCTATGGTTGTTTATTTATTTATTTAATTTTTTTTTTTTTTTTGAAAGCCTGTCATCTGCTTCCTGTGTCTCTCGGGAAATGCGAGCTGGTGTTCTTTGCAGCTGAGGTGGTGAAGATGTTGGGGCAGAGCATCATGCCAGATTGGGAGTGGGGGTTACTGCGGGCATTTTTTTTTTTTCGGTAAAAAAAAGTGTAGCTAGAAAAGCAGGGGATGTGCAGTGCTTCTTTGCCAGACTCCATCACTGTGGAAACTATGGCGATTCTTTTCTCATTAGCCAGGCTAAGCCTTTTACTTAAAGGGGGGGGGGTCCAACAGAGAGGTAGGACAGGGTCTTGCTTGGCTGTGGTTTGCCAACCAGCTAGTCACCAACAAGCATCTCTTCAACCCACCCCACCCCACACACACACCCTTAAAATCCCATAAAAAGACTGATTGTAGATTAAGAGTTGAGGATTTTTCTATTCACAGCACAAGAAATGAACACAAAAAAAAGTATAACTGCAGGTTTATGTTAACAGTCCCAGTTTCCTTTCATGAACTGGTTTATGAATAAGTCTCCTGCCATTGTTTATGACTTAATTCTTTCTCTCTTTCAAATTGCACGCAGATTCACGGTCTGCACGGCAGAGATTTAAGCGCTCGTCAGGTGGTCAAAATTGACATTGCCAATGACAAAGTGGCAGCAAAGGTGAGTGTCATCATTTTGGTTGCAGTGAGGCACAGGTAATGTTCCTCTTCTGTCCATTGCCATCCATTTTCTTGACATACTGATTTCATGATCTGTGGCAAAATGTGTTTTTATTGGTCAGTGGTCCTCTTTGGTGCTTTCTTGGTATTGTGCTGCATCTTTCTTTGATTTGTGTAGATGTATACAAACAGAGCTTCTGAGGGCAATTTTGTTACATGGTGCAAGACTGTTTATTGGTCTCCTGTCTCACTGATTGGCTATTCTGTTTTCTTCAGGCCATGGGGAAGTCCTTCAGGCCAAGGGGAAGTTGATCAGGCCCAGGGGAAGTCATTCAGGCCCAGGGGAAGTCTATCAGGTCCAGGGGAAGTCCTTCAGGCCCAGGGGAAGTCCTTCAGGCCCAGGGGAAGTCGATCAGGTCCAGGGGAAGTCCTTCAGGCCCAGGGGAAGTCCTTCAGGTCCGGGGGAAGTCCTTCAGGTCAAGGGGAAGTCCTTCAGGTCAAGGGGAAGTCAATAAGGCCAGGGGAAGTCAATCAGGTCCAGGGGAAGTCCTTCAGGCCCAAGGAAAGTCATTCAGGCCCAGTGGAAGTTCTTCAGGTCCAGGGGAAGTTTGATGCAATGATTGCCTCACTCTTTATAATGGCATTTTTCATTCTGGAAGATGATTTTGAATAGATATGTTATTTCGTGGCAGCCTGGTTAGCCGAGTGGTTAGGTGCTCAGTTTGCTAATCCAGTGGTCTTGGGTTCAGTCCTAGCAGCGGGGGTTGTTTTTTTTTCTGGTATACAGAAAATTCCTCTCAATCAAAATGGAAAAATACACATAGAAGGGACAGATATTGAAGAAGTCAATCAATTTGCTTACCTTGGCAGCTACATAGACCAGGATGGTGACACTAGAAAGGAAGTTAGGATCAGAATTGCAAAAGCAGCATCAATCTTCAAGAATCTTGAGAACATATGGCATTCAAAAGTTCTAAGCACAAAAACCAAGTTAAGACTATTCAATTCAAATGTAATATCCACCCTCATTTATGCATGCGAAAGCTGGAAAACAACTAAAGAAATAGACAAGAAGTTAGACTCTTTTGAAAACATATGCCTAAGGAAAATACTCAGCATCAAGTGGAATGAATTCAAGAACAATGCAGAGATAAGACAAATGACTGAACAACAACCAGTCTCATGGGTGATCAGGAAAAGGAGATGGACATATGTTGGTCACTTGTTGAGAAGAAATGATCAGAGAGTCCCAAAACAAGCTATCAAGTGGAACACAACAGGCCAAAGAAAAAGAGGCAGACCGCGTGAAATTCTGAAGAGGACATTATTAAGAGAGGCCAAATTAATGGGCATAAAATCCTTTGATGAGGTTGAAAGACTCGCCGAAGACAGGAAAAATTGGTGAACTACTTTGCGAGCCCTATGTGACGTTTAACGGCACGGGAAGGATATAAGATAAGAAGATCTTCTTCTTCTTCTTCTTCGTTCGCATTGTCTGTCTATATCTGCAGTCCTGTCTCTTGGATAAATTTCACTGTTTTTTGTAACTCATGTATGGAACCGTAGAGCTTATCTTCTTTAGTGGTTTCACTGGGCCAGTAATTATTTCTCAGTGTCTCGTAGTTGATGCAGTTCTGGAGGATATGTTCCACGGTTTGGGGCACCTGGGCACATGTACATAGATTAGTAGTACCAACCTTAAACTTTGTATACATATGACTTCGGAGTCGGCTGTGTCCTGTTCGGAGACGGAAGATGGTGACTTGTTCCTTTCTGTTTAGCATGTGATAGTCATCATGTGGTGGTGTTTGTGGCTTCCTGTAGGTTTTTATCATGCTTTTCTTCTGATTATAGGTGACTGGTATGTCTGGTATCAGCTTACGCATACGCTTGGCCTGATGAATGAAGCTGCTTCTTTTAAGCCGTCCTAATGCCAAGTTATTGAATCTCTCCTTCAGGGGATGGCTTACAGAGCTAAGGAATTTTTCTCCCATGGTCATGACCTTTGTGTCTCTACGTTCCTTTAGCGGTTGAACACCAACTATTTTCTGCATTTCTACTATTGGTGTGGACCTCATGGCACCTGTGATAATCCGTAGTGACTGATTTTGAACCTTGTCTAGATTATGCAGCGTAGTGTTTGATGCTGTGCACCAAGATGTTGAGCCATATTCTAAATGTGGTAGAATACTTTGCTGATATACATTCTTGAGGATTCTTTCACTAGCTCCCCATGTAGTCCCACTCAATTTTCTTAATATGGCTAGTTTTCTTCTGGCTTTTGCTTCTGCACTGTTGATGTGTTGCTTCCAAGTCAGTTTTGAGTCAAGAGTCACTCCTAAGTAAGTGGGTTGGTTGTCCATCCTTAAGGGTATTTCATTTACAAAGATCTTACCTGCTTTCTGTTTAGATGAGAGGGTGAACAGAGTGGTGCCTGATTTCTCTGTGTTGATACTTACACACCATTTGTTTGTCCATGATGTCAAGATGTCTGCTGCTCTTTGGAGTCTCTGTGTAGCAACTGTCGCATATTCATCTGGATAAGAAGATAAAATACACCGAAAAATGACTCTGAGTTGACCCACCTTCTAAAAATGGGTGGCAGAGAAATTTGGGAAGGTAAAGTGGCCGTGCGTGATACTGACAACATCACACTCTCATGTGCCGAAGGTTGTGAAATTACAGATCTAACACCACATCCCTGACATGCCCTAATAGCATGGAAACAGGAATTTTACCTTTTTATATGTTAATTTGTGGGTTTTCCTGAGCATCATTTTGCTGAACAGCTTCTCTTATGGCTGATTCTACCAGTGTTGGATTTGTATATTAGGCCACAGTAGTAACAAGCAGTGTTTGTGTTGCAAGGTGCAGTCTCCTTTATGCTTGCATCCCTTGTCTTCAAATTTGACCCTTTGATGACTTTTGTATTTGTCTTTGTTCCATGTAGATTTCTGTAAATTTTTTAGTTTTGATGTATAATCTCATGTTTCCGAGTAGGTTTCTATTGCTTTATACTTTTGTATCACTTTTTTAGTTCAGTGTAGACTTATCTACCATAGTTCCATATAGACATATCATATTGTGGTTTTTTTTTTCATTAGCACCGCAATAGACTTCATAATGAAAAAATGCTACACGGGTTTTGATTGGGTACGTGGGACCCAACTAGAAGATCTTGATTTTGCTGATGACGTAACTCTTATTAGTAACAATGTGAATTCCATGCAAGAAAAAACAAGATATCCTGTCTTCACTGGCTAGCAAAATAGAACTTGAAATTAACAAGGACAAAACAAAAATAATGAAACTTCCCATTAATCTAAATGGAAAAATACACATAGAAGGGACAGATATTGAAGAAGTCAATCAATTTACATACCTTGGCAACTACAGAGCCCAGAATGGTGACACCAGGAAGGAAGTTAGAATTAGAATTGCAAAAGCAGCATTGATCTACAAGAATCTTGAGAACATATGGAATTCAAAAGTTATAAGCACAAAAACCAAGTTAAGACTATTCAATTCAAATGTAATATCCACCCTCATGTATGCATGTGAAAGCTGGAAAACAACTAAAGAAATAGAAAAGAAATTAGACTCTTTTGAAAACAAATGCCCAAGGAAAATACTCGGCATCAAGTGGAACGAATTCAAGAACAATGCAGAGATAAGACTGATGACTGAACAACAACCAGTCTCATGGGTGATCAGGAAAAGGAGATGGACATATGTTGGCCACTTGATGAGAAGAAATGATCAGAGAATCCCAAAACAAGCTATCAAGTGGAACACAACATGCTGAAGAAAAAGAGGCAGACCACGTGAAACTCTAAAGAGGACATTATTAAGAGATACCAAATTAACAGGCATAAAATCCCTTGATGAAGTTGAAAAGCTCGCAGAAAGCAGGGAAAACTGGCGAACTACCTTGCGAGCCTATGTGACGCTTAACGGCAGAGGAAGGATATAAGATATAAAACTGCAATAAAACAGTCAAACCAAGAAATTGTTCATATTTTTTTTTTTCCATGGCACATAAAATTTTGCTTGTAGCATTTTTTGGTGCCATGTAGCATAAGACAGAACATTGCTACGCACTCGTTAAAAGTATCATTGAACTGACTGAAACTGTTTTGAAAGGGTTCCGATTAGCACTCATCAAGCAACCGAATGGTCGAGGGTTCAAATCCCCAGCTGAGGGGGATTATTTTTTCCAGCCAATGCGGCCCCGAGGCTGACCCGGCCTCGTAAAATGGGTACCGGAGAAAATCTGGGAAGGAAAGGAATTGGCTGATGGCCCAGCATAATGAGGTCTCTAACGCTTCATCCCTACGGCATTTGCTATGGGACTATCTTTTATCTGATTAGCAGCAAAAAGCCTGACACATTACAAGGACATTACTGCATTTTTTTTTTTTTTTTCCTCGGTGGGAACTCTAGAATACTGGCACAGTTTATTGTACCTTACACTGCTTGTCTGATGCTTATTGATACATTAACTGTTTGATTGTTTGATGCTTACCGATAACAATACCTGTTTGATGCCTGGTGACACAAGTCTTTCTGTAATTCTGACAGAACAAAGTGAAACCTGTGATGTGTTGTTATAAGCTTGTCAAAGTCTGGTTCAAGTGGTTTGGTCTTCAGAAGAGAATGGAGTCCTTTATTTTAACTGTGAGTAAACAAACGTCTGCACCTTTTTATTAATCCAGATCAGTCAGTCTGCTAATCTGGTGGTACTGGGTTCAAGTCCCAGCAGTGGGTTTTTTTTTCTGGTACCACTGCACCACCCAGCCTCTTAAACATGGGTACCCAGAGAAATCTGGGAAGGTAAATGCGGCCAGGCGTGACGCTGACCTCATCAGACTTTCATGTGCCGAAGGTCTTGGAAATACAGGCCTGGCACCATATCCCCAGTATGTCTTAATGGCATGGAAACGGGGATTTTATTTTTTGCCTTTTATATGAATATATGTGACGGTCTGCAGGTACCTAGGGCAAATATTAATTGAGGCAGGGAGATGTGAGGATGGAGAGCAAGTAAACAAAATACTTTGGCCATATCAAAAGACAATATACTGACGGCTGTACTGGAAAGAGAGGTGAAAGGGAAAAAAAAAAAAGGAGTGAGAGGTGGACAGAGATTGAAAAGTCAAATAAGTCATTCTGTCTCTTGATCTGTGTTGTTTTTTTTTTTTTTAATGAACTCCCATTATCAGTGCTAGCATATCCATAAACCGTAGCCCATTGATGAGGTCTAGAGTTTTAGATTTAATCAGATAAATTGTGTCAATTATTGTCATGATCTGTAGGTTAGCTAGTTTGGTTTACCTTTGCTGCACTCGGGGCATGTCCAAAGGTGCTCCGATCTCTCTCTCTCAGTATAAATTGAAGAGGATCTCAGCTCAGGTTCCACACCCCATAGCTCCAGCAAGAATGCAGAATGATCTGTAGAGTGACGATATGTCACTCCTTTGTTACAGCAGCGTTTGTGTCATTCCATTGAAATTCATCTGCGGTTTGTTTTCCTCCACTATTTCTTTAGGGTAGTTCTTCAGTATGTCTGTCCTTTGAATTGCTCCCTTATAGGGAAATATAAATTGTTTTGTAAATTGTATTCTATAAATGTCTTTAGCACCAAAGTTGTAAATCTTCTTGATAATTTACAGTTGTGAATAATTTTTTTTTCCGATTTTATACATTCGTGAATATCAATCTGTTCTCTAATCTTTTGATAGGTTCTTCTTATTCTTCTTCATATGCATATTATTTCATTAGTGATAATCCTTGGTGCCCTGATTTTTGCAATGCACCTTCTAGCGGGGTACCTCTGACTTCACCACCTAGGTCAGATTGTGGTCTTGCTTGGACTGTCATGAAGGCAGTGGTGTAGGTTGGCCTGGCCAAAACTTTGTTTTCTACCTCTGGTGGCTGTACTTAAGCCCCTTCTCCACGTCAGACCCATCATGCAACACTGGCCAGCCAGATGGCTTTGAGATGATTCTATAGAGACATACCGACTATGGGATGAGGAATCCAATGAGTGCTTCAGTGATATCCATTCCCCGCCACCTGTAATCTGTTGGTTCGTTTACCTAATTCTGATGTCCAATGTTGTAGAGACCCATAAGCTTGTCTTCCCACTCAATCCCTTTTCATTCAGCCACAAGATACCCTGTTCCAGGTGACATTTTGGTGACAGCTATGGTTTGAGAATCCAGACTTAAGATAGCCAAAGATTGTTAACTGCTATCTAGTTCAGCTTGAGCATTGTGTCTCTCTGTGCCCACTTTCCCAATCTGACCTTCATTCATGAACAGTCATGCATGCAGTGAGTCTTGTATGCTGCACCCTGTAGGCAAGTTTTTTTTTCTTTCCATTTTCAAGGTTACCTGATATTAGGACATGAAGATGCTGTCAGGGCTGGTGAACCATGCCAGACCAAGATCCTATAGCACCTGTTCATTGGTACCTCCTGTGATGAGCTCAGCCTAGCTAATGGGGGTCAGGGGTCATTGTAGTACCACTGGTGGCAGTGTCTAGTATAGGTCAAGGAAAACATGGACACTAACGCTGTGTTCCTAGGTTTCATTGGTTTCACATCAAGATTTTCCTCATCCCTACCAGTGATCTCCATGTCCCCATCTGTCCACCAACCTGACATTACATTTTACAAAAATAACAATTACAATTAGTCATGATTGCTAGAGGTTTCTGGGCTACAGAAGTAGGTTAGAGTTTTTAAGTAATCAGATCTATGTTCTATGCTGTATATGAAGTTTATTTCATGCTGTTGCATAAATCAGAGTGTGGAGTGTATGGGCAAGAGATAAGTTTATTATTTATTTATGTAATCATTTAATTGTATCTTCATGATTATTAATGCTCATTAATAAATGCTGAATGACTGTGACTGAGCGAAAGCTGTATGATGAAGGGCAGAATGTTAGATGGGCAATTCTTAACTCTTTGACAATAATTTATGTTCATTCATTCACTCCCTGTCTCACAAAGACTATGTTAAGATAAGTGTGTTCTTAACACAGCTGTTCACATTGGCAGTGGGTTGGTTAAATTTTTTCAAATCTCCTTGATCAAGTCATGAAATGGTAAACCATTGACAGAAAGCGTTAAATTTTGTGTACAAGTTTGATATATATATATTATTTTTGCCTTGTTAATTTCATCCGCAGCAAGAGCAAAGGCTTTTCTTAAACTTCCATCGACAAGTGGTGTGCTGGATAGACCAGTACTATGGCATGACTATGGACGACATCAGACGCATTGAAGCTGAGGTGAAAGACGAGCTAGAGAGGGTAATGTTTGGAGATATTCCATCTTTCAGAGATGCTGTTTGAGATTTTGTCCAGTCATCTTCACTGTACCATTCATCATGGGTTGCTTCAATTTTGTGTTGTAAATGTTTATTTACATCATCGTGACACTTATTTTGATGTCTTATTTATCACATAAGTTTCTTCTTTTGAACATTTGACCACAGTTTTTTTTATTACCACATAGTTTACCTGTACAGTCCAGATTTAAAAAAAAAAAGTATTCATTGGCTGTAGACTTAGTCCCATATCTGCCCATTTTCCTGTGTTTGCTCTCAGAGGTGGGTGGGCGGGCTATGTAGTGTCACAGTTACTGTACCTGTGATTTTCAACCCAACATATCAGTCTTTGACATGGCATACTCCAGAGCACATCCTTGCAGCTCAGCTCCCTCTACCAGTTCGTTCAAACCCTGACCTGGCCACTGGGAGCTACACAAATTTTGGGACATGAAGCATGGCCCCCCCCCCCCCCCCAGTGCACATTTTATCCAGACAACAAATATAGATGTCTAAGGTCCTGCTGGCAAAATTCTTCAGCTGTCATGCATGGGGTGAAACTCCTCCCGGCCAATGAAGAAAAATGCAGTTAGGGTTGCCGCATTGCACCATCTTGGAAAAGATGATGGAAAGGATTAAGTGAAGTGGCCGGTAGTCTCACGGTCAGGGCTACTCATATCACGGCATCTCTGCACTAGAGGCCGGCCATGTCCTATATACACCCATACTGGCTCTAATGCCTAAACCGGCTTAACCCAGGGGGTGAAACCTGATGGCTACACATATCACAGTGGCTCCACTCTAGAGGCCGGTCACGTCTTATATACACCCACACAGGAATAATACGCCTAAACCAGCTTAACCCAAGGGTGAAACTCACTAGTAGCGAGGATTCGTCCTCTTCGACAAAAGCTCCGTACTGGTCACCACCAGGAAGGATGATAGCTGCCATGGCCACAAAATGCTGAAGTCGGAGAAACTGGACCAGTGCAGTCTAGATAGGCAACCACTTCTCACCCGGCGGGGATATATTATATCCAAATCACGTTGAGGTTTTCCAGTGAGAAAGTCCAACTCTGGGCTGTATGGGCAACCACCTCTCACCCGGCGGGGATATACCGATATCCAAAATACGTCAAGCTTTTCCGGTGAGAAAGTCCAACTCTAGACTAAACTGGTGCAACAAAAACCAGTGTCACGCAATGCCGCTTCTGTGACCCACCGAGAATATAGGCCCAAACCCCACGATGCTCTCAGCCTCCATCCTAAATGAGACTATCGCGAGAACCACAGGAGTAAATTCAGTGGGATCACGGGGCGATTTTGGTGGTAAAAGCGAACGAAGAGGAAGAGATATTTAAGACTAGAACCATGGAATACAGAAAGAGGAGGAGGACATTTGTAGGACTGGGTTTGTCTTCCCACTCAATCCCTTTTCATTCAGCCACAAGATACCCTGTTCCAGGTGACATTTTGGTGACAGCTATGGTTTGAGAATCCAGACTTAAGATAGCCAAAGATTGTTAACTGCTATCTAGTTCAGCTTGAGCATTGTGTCTCTCTGTGCCCACTTTCCCAATCTGACCTTCATTCATGAACAGTCATGCATGCAGTGAGTCTTGTATGCTGCACCCTGTAGGCAAGTTTTTTTTTCTTTCCATTTTCAAGGTTACCTGATATTAGGACATGAAGATGCTGTCAGGGCTGGTGAACCATGCCAGACCAAGATCCTATAGCACCTGTTCATTGGTACCTCCTGTGATGAGCTCAGCCTAGCTAATGGGGGTCAGGGGTCATTGTAGTACCACTGGTGGCAGTGTCTAGTATAGGTCAAGGAAAACATGGACACTAACGCTGTGTTCCTAGGGTGCCTCTTTTATATAATACCCCCACCTTACCTATGAAGAGACTACATTTACTGGACATATGAGAAGAGAAGAACTCAACAATATACTGGACATATGAGAAGAGAAGAACTCAACAACATACTGGACATATGAGAAGAGAAGAACTCAACAACATTCTTATCTTATCTTATATCCTTCGCATGCCGTTAAACGTCACATAGGGCTCGCAAAGTAGTTCGCCAATTTTTCCTGTCTTCGGCGAGTCTTTCAACCTCATCAAAGGATTTTATGCCTGTTAATTTGGCCTCTCTTAACAATGTCCCCTTCAGAGTTTCACGCGGCCTGCCTCTTTTTCCTCGGCCTGTTGTGTTCCACTTGATAGCTTGTTTTGGGATTTTCTGATCATTTCTTCTCATCAAGTGACCAACATATGTCCATCTCCTTTTCCTGATCACCCATGAGACTGGTTGTTGTTCAGTCAACTGTCTTATCTCTGCATTGTTCTTGAATTCGTTCCACTTGATGCCGAGTATTTTCTGAGGCATTTGTTTTCAAAAGAGTCTAATTTCTTGTATATTTCTTTAGTTGTTTTCCAGCTTTGGCATGCATAAATGAGGGTGGATATTACAGTTGCAACAACATTGCAACAGCATAAAAGAAACAGGCAGAATGAGGACAAGTGAAGGATCATGGGCGGTCTAGTACAGAGGCGTGATAGAAAGTTACCAACAGTTGCTGATGAAATAACACTGGTGCCTGAAATGTTCAGTCAATTGTAACAGCTGGTTATGACTAACCAACCCGGCAGTGAAAGAAGCGATAAGGAGTGGACGTTTGGAGATGAATAGGACGTACACTTTTGAAAGCCTACCACAAACATAACCAGACAAGCACCCACACCTGGAATCTCTCCCGCCAGGGAAAGAGGAAACAAGGAAGAGCCAGAATCACCTGGTGAAGGAGCCTTGAAGCAGAAATCAAAGAGATCACCGGCACCTGGGGATGGATAGAGGAAAACAGCCCCTGATAGAAGTAAATTGGGAGCCTGTGTTGATTGCCAACCCCCCCCCCCCCCCCCCCCAATAGCCGATAGGAGTAAAGAAGGTGAGAAAGGAACAAACAAACACTTTATTTTCGAAGAGTTGAGACTTGGTCACACAGGCCCGTCTATCATTCTGTCCTTTCATCATACAGCTTTCATTCAGTAACGGATATTCAGCATTTGTTATTGAACATAATATGCATGAAAAAAAAACATAAAATAAGTAAATAATTAATAAACCCTTTCTTTCCCTACACTCCACATTCTGCTTTATGCAACTACTTGATATAAACTTTATTACAAGCTCACATTCATTATAAACTCACACATTTTTGGAACAGCAATAGATATAACAATCAAGTCATACTTTAGAATAAACTAATTTAGACTTTGGCAGTACATATGTCTTCCCTGTCTTCTTTGGCTGGCAAAATAGGTCTTGAAATTAACAAAGACAGAACAAAAATAATGAAACTTCTTATTAATCAAGAAGGAAAATATACGTAGAAGGAACGGCTGTTGATGAAGTAAACCAATTTGCATACCTTGGCAGCTACATAAACCAGGAAGGAAGTTAGAATTGCAAAAGCAGCATTGTCCTTCAAAAATCTTGAGAATATGTGGAATTCAGAATTTATAAGCACAAAAACAAAGTTGAGATTGTTCAATTCAAATGTGATATTCACCTTCATTTATGCATGCGAAAGCTGGAAATCAACTAAAGAAAATAGACAAGAAATTAGACTCTTTCAAAAACAAATGCCTAAGGAAAATATTTGGTATAAAGTGAAACAAATTCAAGAACAACGCAGAGATAAGACTGATGAGCAAATAACAACCTGTCTCATGGGTGATCAGAAAAAGAAGATGGACAAATGTAGGCCATGTGATGAGAAGAAGAAACAATCAGAGAATACCAAAACAACAGAGAATACCAAAACGAGCTATCAAGTGAAGCACAACAGGCCGAAGAAAAAGAGGTTGACCATGTGAAACTCTAAAGAGGACATTGTTAAGAGAAGCCAGTTTAGTGGGCATAACATCCCTTGATGAGGTCAAAAGACTCGCAGAGAACAGGAAAACTTGGCAAACAGCTATGCAAGCCCTGTGTGACATTTAATGGCATGGGAAGGATGTAAGATTAAGTACATTTCCCTATACTTTTCTTAAAACAAATACATACCGATGCATTTATTCACACACACATACAAACAGACACATCCAAACATGTATGTATGTACACATAAAGACATGTGCACATATATATATATATACATACATACATACTGATATACATGTATTCACATACATAATAATTAGTGTATATGTATACGACTATACGCAAGGCATTGCAGTAAAGCTGTGAAAACAAAAATGTATAAACTAATGATTATTATTTCTTTAACATAGGATTCATGTGAATCTATACTTTGTCTCCTCTCTCTAATTCTTCATCCTGTTTGTTTTTGTATGATGAAGCTAATGCCAAAACGTCACAACTTTGTAGTCGTTAAGTAATAAAGCTGTTCCTACTTTTTTCCTAGTTTATACACACATGCACATATATGTATATACGCACACATATACATACCTACACCTATTCATATGTCTATATAAAGTATGCACAAACACAAATACATATTAGGGAGGTATATTAGTCCATCTCAAACAGATATTGACAAAGTTTGAAGTTATAAGGATTAATATTACTTATAAATTTTACATGAGTTGGTAGGATTAATATTACTTATAAATTTTACATGAGTTGGTAGGTTATTCCAAAGATGGGCAGCTGAGTAAGAGAAGCTTTATTTAAACATGTCAAGCCTTTTTTTTGGGGGGGGGGGGGAGAATACAATTGCTTAGTGTTGACCGTGATTTGGGTTGGATTTGAACAATGACCATAAATAGGTGGAGCATTGTGTGATAATTTTATTAATTAACCTGGCCTTGTTGAATAGAAACCTCTTCTTGAGGGTTAGAATGTCAAGATGTTTGTTGTTTATAAGCTTTACTGCTCATTTTTGGAGTGAGTAAAGGAAGGAAGGAGAGAGCAAACGAACGAACATACTTTATTTTCAAAGGGTTAAGAATTGGGCATGCAAGGCATCTAACATTCAGCCCTTCATCATACAGCTTTCACTCAGTCACAGTCATTCAGCATTTGTTAATGGGCATAATAATCATGAAGACACAGTTAAATGATTACATAAATAAATAATAAACTTATCTCTTGTCCGTACTCTCCACACTCTGATTTATGCAGCAGCATGAAATAAACTTGCATTCTTACATTCATTCAAAACCAACACAACCAGAGAGGAACAGGCAATGTCTCATAATAGTGTGTGATGATAATGGTAATGTTTAAACTGGTGTCTTTTTTCTTCTCTTGATGTACCACGAGACAGATTTGTTTTATTCCATTGTTGCTTTTTATTTTTTTTTCCTCAGCAAAGGAAAGAAGGTCCGGTACGTGGAACAGTTGCTTCAGATGAGGAACAATGATGGAAATGGAATCCTAGACCCCCCCTCAGTCGTGTTAAGTGTCATACCAAATAAGATTTGGTACTATTTTTTTAGCCGTCTATTCGTGTAGCTATCATTCATATAATGTTATACATCGGGTACCAGGGGTCACATTCATGACAGGCATGTAACTCACTTTGCTGCGGGAAGAGGGATTAATCACCGAGTTTATTCACAGAAGGGTCTTTCAAACAAAATCCCAAAATGAAATGGAAAAAAAAAAAAAAAAAGTAACAGCTGCTTACTAGATATCCCAGAATTCAAACTTGCATTTGCTCTGAAACATTACTTTGTTGGTGTCCAGTGGTAATATTCGGACTTTTCGTGGTTAGAGTTGCACTCATTCTGCTAGGTTAAAAGTTTTCATTTCCCGATTCATTCTTTTGTAATGTTCTTATCTCTCATTTCTGTGTGATTTGTGTTGCCCCTTCCCTGGTTTTTTTTTTTCTTACGCTTTTTTTTTTTTTTTTGGTAGATGAACTCTTAACCTGTCGTGAGCCAGTTAAATGACCTTTCAGAAATTTAAGAAAGAACGTAACCGTGCTCATGTGGTTTTGTTCTGTAGTTAAGATTCATAATTTTAAGCTGTTGCATATACTAAAAAGAGGCATTATGTCATTTTGCATTAAAGCATTATGGCAATTTCTTTATGTTTATGTGTCGTGGATGTTGTTTGGTAGGCTTTGGTATGTTTCCAATGGTTCATTCATGCTAAAGGCATTGACAGTCATGTTGTCTATTCAAGTAGTCCCCCCCCAAGTATTCATGATCAATCCTGTTGCTTTTCTTTTCCTGTGCCAGTTGGTGAAACCATTAGAATATTTTCCTCTTTTTCCCTTTAATTTATCAGTGATTATCAGCTTCTTAAATTATATTATGCCTTTCAAGTTCAGAGAATTTTCATCTCTTTTTTTTTTTTTTTCCTTCCCTGTGTGTTTTCAGTTGTTCTGAAATTTCTTTTAGGGCTTCATTTGTTTTTCAGACTCTAGGAAAGCAGTTACATCTTTCTTCAGAACTACAGGGTGGCTCACATAATACCAGCCCAGATCATGACGATGCTGGGTGACAGAAGTGATTAACTCTTCCCGAGCGTATTGGCACTATCCAGCCGCTTCCGGTTTCAATGCTGAGAGCGTATCGTCAGGATTGTTTGTTTCATTAAAACAAGCGGTGTAACATTTAGATTGTACATATTTCGTCCGCGATTCCGGTGATACTTTCAAAATGGCGAATGCGTGCCTAGTTACGAGCGATGCCGAGCGAGAACAAGGACACGAAGCATGGAAATTTTTCAATTTTTGACGACGTAGATGGGGGTATGGACATAGCCTATGGCCACCCCGCTGCTCTTGAGTGTTTTCTAAGTAGATTTAGACATATTTAGACGACTAGAGAAGTAGTTAGGAGGTTATTTCAGACATTCATTCAGCGAAAATGCCATACGGAGTCACAATACGAGATCGATAAGTAGATCTACACATCTTAGATGGTAAATAGAGGTAAGAAGCGCGAATCTAGACCTCGCCGATGGTGAGCTGGCCACAATCAGTGTCTAAAAACATCACATTACTTCTTTTTTTCCTAAAAAACTCTGCATTTATGAAATTTTCATTCATTTAGCTACACTTTGACACATATTATGTATACGGAAGTAAATGGAAATACTGTTTTCCATCCCATTTTACAACTAGACCCCCTTACAGACAAGACCCGCGTTTTACTCCCGCACGCAACGACACGTCCGTGTTTCTTCCTCCAGCACGGAAAGAGTTAAGCAGTTAAAGTCCAGGAAAATCTCTTCCACACTTTTCTGTCAGAAAAGTGAGCATTGAAGATACATTACTATTCTGGTGGCCTGCTTGACTGAGTGGTTAGGCACTCTGTCTGCTAGTCTGGTGGTACCGGGTTTAAGTCTCAGCAGTGGAGTTTTTTTTTTTTTTTCTGGTACCACCACACTAGAAGGGCTCCAGTGTCCACCCGGCCTCTAAAAATTGGTACCAGAGAAATCTGGGAAGGTAAAATGCAACCAGGCATGATACATTACACTTTCACATGCCAAAGGTCATGGAAATATGCCTTAATGACATGGAAACTGGAATTTTATCCTTACTGTACTGTTCTGACAGAAAATATGGGAGAGAGTTTTTTTTTTTTTAGATTACACAAGCACATTGACATAGTTGGTCAGTTCTGATAACCAGTATCATGGTCAGGGGCAGTTTTTTTTTTGTGAGCCACCCTGTACAATTCTCCTGCTTCGAACTTCTTTTTTGTTCTGCTAGTGGTTCTCATGTTAATTCAAAATTACACCAACACTGAAGATAACAAAAAAAAAATGACTGCTGTGGCATGAAATGCCTAGCTTTATATATATATATAAAATACCAAAATGGCCCTTGTGCAGTTTTAATAACTCATAGAGTGCAGAAAGGCTTATGGTACTTTGTTTAAATTATATAGTTTTTTGACATATGCCCACAGAAAAACCTGGTACAGTTTTTGAACTCAGGAATTGGTAGAATCGTGGATTAAATGTTGTTGGCACATCTTTTGTGGAAAATGTCCATGTCATTTCTTTAGTCATATTAAGTATTTTGGTACAATTTTTTTTTTTACTTTCAGCGTTATCATATACATTACTATATGCAAAAAAAAAGTAATAATGAATGTTGAAAAAAATGTGGCACAATTTATAAACAGAACTTGCTATGGGTGTGAAGATTTCGTATGGATACCTCATATTTTTATTTTCAAAAAAATTCTTTTTTTCTTTTATGTACAGTACAAATGAAGTACTAATTTACCTGGCAATTTTTTCCAAGCTTTCACCAGAAAATCTGTGTGATCTCCCCTTAGTTTCAGATTTAGTCGTGCAGGTGAGAAGTTTGTTGAAAGTAGAACTTGCTAGAGTTGGTATCAGAGACTTTGTAGCATGCTTGCCCCTCATAATTGAAGAGCTCGAAACGATGTTGTTAATGGAGGGGGGGGGGGCGGATGGCAAAAGTTGTTTTGTCAAAGAACTGAACAAGTGGTTGTCGCCTTTCGTTAAAGATCTGATCCGCTGCTGGAGACTATCAAATATTCACACGCAGCAGAGTGTGATACATGCATTCATGCTTCATTACTGCAGATTGGTCTGCTCTTATTGACATAATGAAACTTGTTTTCATCAGCCGTTACATGTGGTGAGACGCAGTGATATAAGTCTTATGCTGTCGTTTTTTTTTTGTTTGTTTGTTTTTTTAAAAATTTATTTAAATGTGTCCTTGAAATGTGGGCTTTAAATTCGTGTAACATTTTAACTCTTGGATTACTGAACACTCATGACAAGCTGTTTTTTTTTATTTTCATTCATCGAAGGTGCATTACTTTAATAGAAAGTGACAAAAAAGCCTTATTTAACATTTACAGCAGTTTAAAATTATGAACTCTCAACTATGGAACAAAACTATTTAACCGCTGTTATTTTTTATTTTATGTGCCATTTAAATTGCCTTGTGGTAGTCTGAGAGTTGAAGAAAAAAGTTTATATTTTCAGATTTTGATTTTGGTGGTTAATGAAGGGGAAAAAAAAAAGCAAACCAACTTTTGTTACAAATAGGCGGAAGTCAGTCATGAAATCTCCTCTTCCCCCCCCCCCCCCCCCAAGAAAATTCAGACTCAGTTTGTTGTATTTCGTTTCATACCTGCGTTTGTCCCCCCACATGTACATTAATAAGCATAAACTCCCTTTGCGTAACCTTCAGCCTGTAATATGCATGTTGTATATGACAGTATGAGCTAAATGAGCTAGCCTTATGTAATGTTGGTAGATCAGTTGTACATTTTTTTTTTATTTTGTTCTTTAAATACGATCATACTGTAAGCTGTTCCATTTTTGTTTGTTTGTTTGTTTGTGAACACATTTGAGAATGTGGAGTGTATTTTATAGATTTGTGAAGTTGTTTGTAGATTATTTTCTGATGTTTAATAATAGATTTTAGTAAGTTATTTTATGATGTTATTGGTAACAAAATGCTGTTGTTAATCCACCTTATGATGTTATTAAAAACAAGACATTGTTAGTAAGCTGTTTTATGATGTCATTGATTATATCATTTATGATGCTTTTTTTTTTTGGCAACAAGATGTTAATATGTAATAGCAAGATGTTGTTAGTAGGCCATTTATCTGGTAATGTTATTAAATTGATGCATCGTAAACAGAGGCATGAAATAGCACAAATAAATAAACTAGAGCTAGATAGAAGTATATTGTGACATCTCACTCAAATGACTGGAGAAAAAAAAAACTTTTTATTATTACTACCTGTGATTTCTCTTATGTACTGATAGTTTTTCTCTTCATTGTTCCCATAATTTTTTCTTCCTCATCATTGCTTGTTCATTGCCACCATCATGAGAGTTTTCTGATATTTTTGGAGAGTGCTGATCAGAAAGAGGGGACCTGTTTGTAAGTGTGGGTATATTAACGTTCAGGGGAAGGTGGGGGATCATAATTAAAGAAATATCGAGCAGTTTTCTATAGCAGTGGACTGGAAACTTGTACCTGTACAAACTCCCTGTAACTGCAAGCTGTTGTTCTTTGCAGCCGATGCTGTAGAGATGTTGAAGCACAGCATCGTATCAATGTGGGAGCGGGTTATGGTGGCAATTTTTGCAGTCCCAGAGTACAGCTAAAAATTGCCCGGGGGTGTGCGCACAACGCTTCTTTAGCAGAGCTCATTACCATGGGATCTGTGGCAATCCCTGCCTCGTTAGCCAAGCTATGCATTTTACAAGGGATACCACGGAGAGGTGGGACAGGGTCTTCGTCAGCTATGGGTCGCTAACCCTGGCACTGGCATATCAGCTATGGGTCGCTGATATACCTTATCGGGCGTCTTCACCCCCAAGGACCAGAAAATCTGATGCTAAAGGAGGGGTCACAGCCAGAGAACCAGGTATCGGTAGATTGTGAAACTGACAACCAGTGAGGAAAGTTATTGTTTTTAAATCGTACGTCGTCCACTTTGGATGTTATACCATTTGTGTCTGACCTTTTTTTTTTTTAATGTGGTGTATCTTTTTTCCCATAATAAGCAGCTGGTAATGTTGTATAGTATACTTTAGTGTGCCTTGCCCTGCCAGCAAACATCCTCTGCTCCTGGAAGCATAGCGTCCCTCTAAAAAATGTCCTTCCTTTCCTCACCTTCTTTACCCTTGATTGGGATATAGGCCGTCAACAAGGGCTGTTTCTTCTGTTTGTCTCCAGGTGTAGTCTTATCGTTTTTTTTTATATCTGCTTCAAGACTCCTTTGCCGGGTGCTTCTGGGTCTTCTGGTTTCCCAGGGGATTCCACCTGACAGCTTGTCTGGTTATGTTGCAGATATACAGTTATTTATTATGCCGAGTTGATTGGAGCAGGATTACAACCCTCCTTTATGGCATTGACAGTTTACCCCTTTTAATTCTGCAAAGATGTTTATGTTTTGGTAACGAGCCAGTTATTTCTCTGTACTGTATTTATATTTTACTGGTTTGTCTGTTGCTTTTATAATGTCATTTTTTTTTTTTTTAATCAGTTGTTGTCTTTTCTTATTGTCATCTGTTTTTCAGACCTGTGTCCTTGACAGTCTGTTCTTGTTTATGCTGAATGTTGGTATGTCTGTTTCTGTATTTCTTGGTTTTACTTTCTCATGATTTGTTTGCTTCCTATTTTTGACGATTTTAAATCGTGTAGCATTCATTCACTGTTATGCCATGTTTCATATACTATTTGCATTAGATATAGTGATAGTGTTATATCTTAGAGGGGAAAAGAAGCTCATGAAAAAAGAAGCAGTGAAGTATGGGAACATAACAGATAGGATTAGCCTCTAAAAGTGACGAGCGTTTTAAACGTGACAGAAAGAAAAATAGTAGGAGAACGATTGGAAATGGAACCCTAGGCTCCAGTAAGATCAGCAACCTTGTAGTCATGAGAAGACATTGTGCTAACAACTCGGTCACAAAGCATGCCCCTGTTTTATTTTCCATTTTCTTATTTAAACATCGATGTGGAGCATTATTCAGTTCTCATCGTCATGTTTCACAGGACAGACCTTTTTTCATTCTGTCGAAAAGTTCGCTTAGCAATTCCTGTTCTTCTGTTAATTTCCATCTCTACAGGGAAAGTAAGTGGAAAAATATCCCCACTAGATCAGTGGTTATCAAGCGTTTAGAACTCACAGCACACAAGTATGAAAAATATTAACCGTATGGCACAGTTGTCAGGAAATAGATACGAGCACATATATCATTATTCTTTTCTGTCTTGATGGTCTTTTAACCTTTAAGGATACAATACTTTTAAAATTTATTTAAAAAAAAAAATTTTTTTTTAAATTCCTCATTTTCCCCCCCCCCCCTTCTTATCATCTCTTCTACAGACTTCTGTGGCACACCAGTAGACCCTTTGTGGCACACTTTCGTGCCATAGCATACTGGTTGAAAAGTGTTGCTTGAGTGCATGCTAGTATGTGCTGCAGAAATTAGATTACGGGTAGAGAAATAAGATGGAAAGGTGAAATAATAAACCGATTAAGAAATCAGAGCACATGGCCAAAGATATTAATATTTAATGAGAATTAGTTGAAAGTGTGTGTTCCAGGTAGTGCTGTAGAGTAAACAGATTTATTGATGTGAAGATAAGAAATCAAATTTTATCATTCATCTATTATAACTTTTAAGTTTTGTGGGTAGATTTTGCTCAATGATACACACACACACACACACAAAAACCTTCAACTTTATTTGTAAATTTCTTGTAAATGACATTTTTTTTTTTTGTTGCTTTTTTTGATAGATGATCATTAGTTGCTTTATTTTTTTTCTTTTATTTGTCATGACAGCTGTTTGTGATCATTGTGTTGTCTAGTACCACATGTATGTGAATGTATTCCCCTCCTCCCCAGATTTATGATTACGTTGTTAGTGTGTATTATAGTGATATCAAATTTTCACCTTTTTTTTTTTTCTATGTTGTTGAGTGAAAGTATCACAAAGGTAACTTAAATGTTGTAGATGTAACTGGTAATGGGTGATTAAATGTTTTTTTTTTTTTTTTGGTTATTTTTGTTTCATTATTTCTTAAGGCAGGCATATTATTCAGACATGTTATTTTCTGCGGTAGCAGTATCAACGTAGCTTGTAAGATCCAGTCTCGTGGTGTTTGTGGTTTTCACAGTTTTGTAAATACTGTATGCTGTTTAGGAGCTATGTTTGCCAGCCGTGTAAAATGAATTTGAATAAGAAATAAAAGTGGCAAATGACAACTTTGCCAGCCGTGTAAAATGAATTTGAATAAGAAATAAAAGTGGCAAATGACAGCAAAAATTGTCTTGACTTTTGTCAGTCAGTAATTTTGGCTTTCTTTTGAAAAAACACCTGGCCAGCTTGTTTGATTTGCATGGCATTATACATTTTGTCATAGTAATTGTTTTTTTTATGTATTAAAAAGTTTTGAACTGACGGGCCAGAAGCAGGAATTAAGAATGAAGAAAAAAAAAGAAAGGCATAAATATTTTATACTCGTTCAAGGGGCACAACAATGGTCAGAAGGGAGAAGTCGAGGCACATGTCAGAAATCGAGTGACAGTTAGGATCCATGAATGAACAAAACCTAGAGATGTGGTTGTCCAGGTGTAAATAAATGCAACAGATAAAAAAAATAGCTATGCCATGAACCTTCATTGTGAAGATGGCATAGGATGATGGGCTGGTTCCGTTTTTATTTTTTTTCTTCTCATATTTGAGTTCCAGTTTTAAAATTACCTCCTTGTGAAATAATATTGTGGACTGGACAGTGTAGGGTAATGATATTCCCCGATTTTTAAAAAAAAAAAAAAAATTAAGCTTTCTTCATCTTCGTCAGTTCACTGTACTCCCAGTGGAGCATAAGCCACCAACAAAGGTTCTCCAGCCAATCCTGCCTTAAAAAGTTTGGATACCTCAAACCATGTCTTTCTGGCTTTCTTTAGTTCTTCTTGTGTTGTGCATCTCCATCTTCTTAACAGCCTGCCTCTCTTTCTTTTCCCTTGAGGTGTCCAAGTCAAGGTGGTATAGGAGTGGTCTTGTTCTTTCCATATGTAGTGTGTGGCCCAACCATTTCTGTCTGTTGACCTCTTTAGCGATGTTCTAAATGCCTCTTCATTTGGTTATTTCCTCGTTTGTCACGCACTTCTCCCAGTGTATTCTTAAAATTTTCCTGAGGCAATCTTCTTTCAAATCCTCTCAGTCTGCTTTTCCATGTTTCAGCTGCATATAATAAAATTGGATTTTGGATGCATCAGCAGCAGGCCATCTTGCTTACAACCTAGAGGCATACAGGAGAGCTGCTAGGTAGGCAAAGTTCTGCAAGGGACATGAAAATGACTGACTGGCATTGTATTTATAGATTTTGATCTTGAGGTTTGTATGGAGAGTGGGAGATTTCCATACACTTTCTAATTTGTTAAAGGCTTGAGATACCTGTCCATTCTTGTGGATATTTCCTTCCCAGTATTGTTGTCTGCTGAAATGAGGTTTCCAAGGTGTTAAAATGTTCCAATTTCTTTTGTCCCAACTGAGGTTCTTGCCTTAAATATTTTTTATTGACTCTCATAATCTTATACCTGTCTTGGTGTTTTCTTTTTTCTTACCTGGCATCAAATGTAATCACAGTCAACCAGTGACTTCTGCATCTTGAAGCTAAATCTGAAGCCATGTTGCCAGAATTAAGTTACAGTTTCTCAGGTTTTATAGCGGCAGGTTCATAGATTCTGTCTCAGATTCAGTCCATCTAGTGAGATTTTTAACTAAAATCTGAACTCAAACGTAGCATAGAAAAGTACGAAGACTAAATAGCATTCTTCGTTGCTGGTGCAAACAAATGAGTACTCATTTTTTCGGATGTCATATGTTAACTTAGGGATTATACTTGTGTTTAAGTTTTTAATGTTGAGACAGAAGCAGCTAAAGATGTAATTAATGTGAATGCTCTTATTGTTTTTTTTTCTAAAAAACTATTTTTGGTTTTCCATTTCCACAAAATCTGGCATATGACCACTGTATCCTTTGGAATTGTCTCATTTTTTTTTTTTTCTTTACTGTGGGAAATTG
Source organism: Achatina immaculata (assembly GCA_009760885.1). Taxonomy (NCBI): domain Eukaryota; kingdom Metazoa; phylum Mollusca; class Gastropoda; order Stylommatophora; family Achatinidae; genus Lissachatina; species Lissachatina immaculata. The sequence goes on from CM019698.1 coordinate 25,170,909, forward strand.
TAAATCATTTTCAGGTTGTTAACAGCAATGACACCTGTATGTAGATTTTAATTTGAAAATTGTTAAGAATATTTTTTATCATTTTACCCCCCCCCCTCCCCCCAAACAACCTGGCTCGTCATGAAATAAAAGATAAAAGCATATTTTTCTTGGATTGCATAATGCATCCTGCAAAAGGCCAGTAGATATTTGCTAGACTTTATCTATCATGGACATAAGATTAGTCATGGAGCAACCGCAGTAGTAATAGTAGTATTGCTAGTGGAGTTTTGTTCCCGTCATTATTTTTACTGCTAACAGGAAGTTCCATGTGCATTGTGGTGCACGTCTGATTAGTCTTATGGTAAATTGACAATTTTTTTTTGTACACACAGGACACGACATGCTTTCTGAAAAATTCTGATCAGACAGAAGAGAACTGTATTGTTGTTGTTGTTGTTTAAAAAATTAGAAATGGAAGGGCTGTTAGATATTTTTAATTTTATTTGTATTTTGTGAACTGTTTTTAACAATTTTAATATATAGTCTCTCTCATCTATGGTAGTAGTGTTTAAACATAATTGTTTCTTCGTTGCTCTAGTTTTCACAGCTGCTTCTTCTTTAAATCATTCCTAATTTCTAAAGTGTTTTATGCCTGCTTATTTTATTAAATTGTTTCTGTTTCTCCAGTGTTTCGTGCCCACCTGTTTCACTTAATTGTTTCTCTGTTTCTCCATTGTTTCATGCTCACTCCTTTAACTAGTTTCTCTGTTTCTCCATGTTTCGCATCCTCATCTTTCATTAAATTGTTTCTCTATTTCTCCAGTATTTCATGCCCACCTATTTCACCAAATTGTTTCTCTATTTCTCCAGTATTTCATGTCCTCATCTTTCACCAGATCATTTTTCTATTTCTCCAGTATTTCATGCCCACCTATTTGACCAAATTGTTTCTCTATTTCTCCAGTTTTGTGCCCAGTTCTTTTTCTGATCTCTCATTATTGTCCAAATTCAGTCTCAATAGTTGTCTTTGAACTAGTGTTTGTACTTTTTAAAAACTTTGTCAGTATGTTCATTATTCAAAAAAAATCCCTAGTGTCAGAGGCATATTATTTTCCAAAGCTGATTGTTAATATTAGCATAATTTTCATTTTTTCCTCATTTCTTTTTATATACCACTAGTTTTTTTTTTTTTCATACTTAAGCCAATTCTGATTACTTAGTATATGTTAAGTTTTATAATTCACTCCATCTACATAGAGATGATATCAGATAATGTTTCTGACAGTTTTTCATTTTTCAGATGGTCTGTGGCTGTAGTTTTTATAGATGTGATTTGATTGCAGTGATGTGTATGCATCGGCAGTATTTTTTTTTTTCCAATTTTTCTTCAGTTAGAACGTTGCTAATCTCTTACATATGTATGTAAGCATGTACAAATAAACACATTTCACGCTCTTAAATGTTTGTTTTATTATATTTTTAGTAAGACCCATGTGTGCTCTGCTCATAGTTTGTGAAGTTTTAATTTTGTGACTTGAAAATTATGTTTCAGGTTTAGAGTGATATCTCTGTACTCTGTAGACGGTTAGATTTTTTTTTTTTTTTAAATTGAGAAAACGGGCCAAAAACTTCTCACTTCATTGCTAGTATTAAATTGCTGTCTGACAAGGTCTTCTCATAAATTTTCCGTTTTTTTTTTTTTTATTCTAGCAACATTGCTCCAGATTTAGCTTCAAGATGCAGAAGTCACTGGTTGACTGTGATTACATTTGATGCCAGGTAAGAAAAAAGAAAACACCAAGACAGGTATAAGGTTATGAGAGTCAATAAAAAATATTTAAGGCAAGAACCTCAGTTGGGACAAAAGAAATTGGAACATTTTAACACCTTGGAAACCTCATTTCAGCAGACAACAATACTGGGAAGGAAATATCCACAAGAATGGATAGGCATCTCAAGCCTTTAACAAATTAGAAAGTGTATGAAAATTTCCCACTCACCATACGAACCTCAAGATCAAAATCTATAAATCCAATGTAAGTCAGTCATTTGCATGTCCCCTGCGGAACTTTGCCTCCCTAACAGCTCTCCTGTATGCCTCTAGGTTATAAGCAAGATGGCCTGCTGCTGATGCATCCAAAATCCAATGTATGCTCCATTTTATTATATGCAGCTGAAACATAGAGAACCAGTCAGAGAATATGTGGAATTCCTAAATTCTTGGATAGTAAAAGATGGTGGAAAGCAGTGCTGAATTTTCCACACAACAGTTAAATAGCAATGCATTCTCCTCCTTAGAACCTGAAAAAAAAAAAGAAAAAAAAAAAGACAACCAGAGATTGATGACACATATCATTTTTTTTTTTTTTGTGGCAGTGAAAGCATATTTTTTGCGTATCTCGACAGCACTGACATTCAAGAATCTTGAGAACATATGGCATTCAAAAGTTATAAGTACAAAAACCAAGTTAAGATTATTCAATTCAATGTAATATCCACATTCATTTATGCATGTGAAAGTTGGAAAACAACTAAAGAAATAGACAAGAAATTAGACTCTTCCGAAAACAAATGCCTAAGGAAAATACTTGGTATAAAGTGGAATGAATTCAAGAACAACGCAGAGATAAGACAGATGAGCAAACAACAATCTGTCTCATGGTTGATCAGAAAAAGAAGGTGGACATATGTCGATGATGTGATGAGAAGAAACAATCAGAGAATCTCCAAACAAGCTATCAAATGGAACACAACAGGCTGAAGAAAAAGAGGTCGACCACGTGAAACCCTAAAGAGGACATTGTTAAGAGATGCCAATTCAGTGGGCATAACATCCCTTGATGAGATTGAAAAACTCGCCAAAGACAGGACATCTTGGTGAACTACCATGCGGGCCCTATGTGACGTTTAATGGCACGGGAGGGATGTAAGATGTAAGTAAAAGTAAACTGTGCAGTTACAATATGGAGTATCTTTTAAGAAAAGATCATTAAAGTTTGTGTAATAAAATGAGTCCATTAGTAAGATGCTTCTTCTTCTTCTTCTTCTTATGCATTTAGGGTTATGCGTGGTGCACATTTCCTTGCTAGGGCAGACTGGTCTTGTTTGGACTGCCATGAAGACAGTGGCGTAGGCTGGCCTGGCCAAAACTTTGTTTTCCAGCCACTGGTGACTGTACTTAAGCCACTTCTCCACGTCAGATCCGGCATGCAATGCTGGGTGGCCAGACAGCTATGAGACAGTTCCACACAGAGACTCCAACTTTGGGATGAGGAATCCAATGAGTGCCTCAACAATATCCATTCCCCACCACCTGTAGTCTGCTGGCTCTGTTTTGTTTACATTATTCTGATAGCCATTGTTGTAAAGACCCATAGGCTTGTCACGTCCTGGATTCATTGGTTTCACACTAGATTTTCCTCATCCCTGCCGGCGATCTCCACATCCCCATCCATCCACCAACCTGGCATTTTACAAAAATAACAATTACAATTAGTGTTGACTGCTACAGGTTTCTGGGCTACAGAAGTAGGTCAGAGTTTTTAAGCAAACAGATCTGTGTTCCCCGTCTCACAAAGACTATGTTAAGATAAGTGTGTTCTTAACACAGTGGTTCTCAGGGGAATGACTATGCTAGGGAGCTATGTAGTTTTGCTTACAAGGTAGTTTTAAATTTGACATCTGAAAACTGGAATAAAACCATAAAAATTGAGTGTGCAATAAACATACTGCCATGGCTGTGCTAGGGGGCTATGTAGTTTTGCTTACAAGGTAGTTTGAAATTTGACATCTGAAAACTGGAACAAAACCACATAAGTTATTTTCATTCAATGACTGTTCGCAAACTGTGAGAGGTGAGGAGAAGTTGTTGCTGCCCTGCAAGAGACCACGGTGTAATGAGCAGTGAATGCTTAGCTGATCACAAACCAAAGACATGGATGGATGGATGGATGATAGCTTTAACTGTATAAAAGTCTACCTGTAGAAACAGAAGATGATATTACTAGTAATTTGAGAGCCAGGTGACAGAAACTGATCTCTTATTAACATTAATGGTGGCCATGATAAAAAAAAAAAAGGAGAAAAACAATGACATGTAGCACCTGCAGTAGTAATAGCAGTAGTGGTAGCAGAATTTATAGCAGTGGTTCCAATCCTCAGTTCAGGACCTGATTTAAGGTCATAAGGTCATGGGGAGTTTGAGGTAGGGTCACAAGAAGACATGAAAAAAAAAAAAAGTTATAATTTTAAAAAAAAAATCTTGCTACGTTTTCAAACCTAAAATATAAATAGCCACAACACTTGGTACTATTCATTAAAACAATTTTCTGTGTGTGTGTGTGTACTGCGAGAATATTCTAAGAACGATCATTACAGAACCAGGTATTAAAAATTGGAGGATACAATATTAACAACCTTCGTTATGCTGATGACACAGTACTGATAGCTGAGAACCAACAAGACCTGCAAAATCTCTTGGATAAAGTAACCAAAGAAAGTGAACAGAAAAGCCTTACTTTAAACATCAAAAAGATGGAGACTGTGGTTATATCTAAGAAACAGAATCCACCAGCATGCAGTATAAAATTAAACGGAACTATTCTAAAGCAGGTGTAGAAATTCAGTTACCTTGGAGCAGTAATAACTTCAGACAGGAAATGCAGAAGAGAAATCAGGAATAGAATAGGCCAAGCAAAGACTGCATATCAGAGAATGAGAAACATATTATGCAACACATCCTTGTCAACGAATGTTAGAAAACGAATCCTAAAATACTATATTGAACCTATCTTGTTATATGGAAGTGAATCGTGGACAATAGGCGGTCTGCACAAAAATCATTGGAAGCAGCAGAAATGTGGTTTATTAGAAGAATGTTGCAAATCTCCTGGACACCAAAAATAACTAATGAAGAATGTATGAGAAGAGCTGAAGAGACAAAAAAATCTTGTCAAAAAAATAACAGAGAGACAATGTACTTTCATAGGACATGCAATGAGAAGAGGGGGCATTGAAAATATTATAACTGGAAAAATAGAAGGAAGAAGATCAAGAGGAAGACCAAGAGAAATGATACTGGACAGTCTGATGGGATGGTGTGAGAGGAGATCACCAACTGAGCTGATGACCTGCATGGAGGATCGTGTACTCTGGAGAAGCATAATAGCTAACGCTAGTCGGCACGGCACCTGATGATGATGATGATGTGTTAAATTTCATTATTTAAAAAAAAAAAAACTAACTTTCTTATAGGTCATATTCCGCTTCTTCTTCTTTTCTGTGTTCGAGGTTGTTGGTCACATCGAATCATGATCCCTGTCGATGCAGCAAAGCCTCTCCAGATCTTGATAGAAGCCCCAAAGCTTGTGGCACTGCCACTCATCTCAGGTCCACATAGTTTCGGCACTCTTGAAGAATATGCTCTGGAGTCTGGACTCCACTGCCACATGGACACTATGTGCTGAGCGGCGAGCAGCATATAAATCAGCTAGTTTTTGTCAACTTACATAAAAATGAGAAAAAGTGACAGTCACGAAGTAAAGGTGAGATTTTATTTAATTAGCTTTTCAGATATTAAAAAAAAAGTTTTCTACACATTTTGAAAAAAAAGAAATGTTAAATATAAAACAAATAACTTATATTTACATAATAACTTCGCGGGCCGCACACATCGCGTGCCGCCGGTAGGACACCCCTTAAATGAACGTGGAGTGTGCCATGATACGAAACGACAGCGTTACTAGCTCTACTTGATATCGTCTGCATGGTTGACATCTGCTCATGTCTGTCCGACCAACGGCGAAGCGTCACGTTACATATAACACCATGCGATTAACATTTCGTCCAGTTCAAAGTCTAGATCATGCCAGCGCGTAGAACTTCAGGTACAGCATGAGAAGACTGTGGACGAAGCAGTAAGTTTCAGTTCGTGGTTGTTTTATCTCGAGTTCCACAGAAAACTGCGAGCTCTTATAGCGAACACGTAGGATGATGTTGAAACACAGAGACCGTGTTAGGTTGGGAATGGATCACGGTGTCCTTACTCGAAAACCCAGTAATAAGCTTAAGCATTGAGCTTCTCAAAAGACTCCACCCAGCGGCGGGCTAACTACAACCGAGGCCCCCTAGGCTAAACTTATAAGGGCCCCAGTCTTCTCCGACTCATGTCGTGATTAAAAAATAAATGTGTGAAATAACACTGATATCTTGGTATACGTCATTAATCAGTTCCAGATCCTTGGACTTACACCAAACTGGACGTTTACCAAGCGAACTTTTCCAATAAGAAATAAAGGGAAAATAATTAATCCGTCCTTATTAAAAAAAAATCCTATTATTATTATAACACTTTTTAATACTAAAATACAAATGCAGTATGTGAAATATATACTGTACGTAAATGAAAATTTACCACATTTATCTCTTTTCTGTCTCTTTTCTTCTGTCAGGTCCCTACTTGGACCTGGTTGAGGATCACCAGGTGTGACTTTTACTAAAAATCTGTCCAAAGAACTTTGCTTCTGCCATCTCCTCAGGATGTTTCGGAAATGTGACATTGTTTGGTCATTCCAGACAATGCCATTAGGGCTTGTTTGGGCTTTGTTGGGATTGTACTTTTCTTCAAAGTTTTTGACATCCATCCATTTGTCAAAGATTTCCTTGATTATTTACACACAAAAAAACCACAAAATCACCAGAAAATTCAGAGTTATAGCGCAGGTTGTTTGCTGAATAGTGGCAACAGGCGTGCTGACGCTCATGGGCAGTCGTAGCATTGTCTCGAAAGAGGCAAACAAGGGTAGTGCGCGCAGTCGTGACTCATCGAACTCTAGTTGTATTCCAAACAAATATTGTATACCAAACAGAATTTTTCACGTCCAAACGGGACGTATATCAAGTTGGACTTATTTCAAAGCGGACGTATACCGAGGTACCACTGTATTCTGCATTTGCAGGGGGTTTGGTTGTTTTTTTTTTTTCTAATTGCTTGACCTCAGGCCCCCTTTCCTTCCAGGTCCCCTAGGCTTAACTCTTTCCGAGCGGGCGGGAAAACGCGGACGTACCATAGGGTGCAGAGCAAAATGCGCAGGTATTTAGAAGATTGACGGGTATAGTTAAAAAAGTGAATTTAAAATATTATTTCCATGTTTAAAAAATACTAAATATATATTTTAAAAAAGGTAAATGAATAAAGGTTCCAGAAATGTCTAGTTTTTGTAAGAAAAAATAACTGTTGAGAAAATAAGACAAAATATTTAGCCCTCCTCCCCCCCAAAAAAATCTCTAAAACACTAAACTAATGGTTGTCTACTTACCAAGAGCTGTAAATATCCACTTGTTACACACAATTTGAAGGTAAAATGAATTCCATCCAAGAAATATCACTTTTTACACAAATTGAAAAAAAAATCAGAAGCAGAACACTGAAACTAGCAAGAAAAGATAAAAGAAGAAGAACAATGGTTATATTCAGTTTGTTATTATACTGAGAACCATTGTCAAAATCACCATCATTGTCAGAATCACACTGGTCAGATTTCGATTTCTTGTCAGTACTGACACGTTTCCTACCAAATAATGTCACAAACATTTCTCTACAAGCTATTTTACTTTCTCTAACAGGTCTAGAGCTACGGGAGGTACATTCAGTAAAATCTGCCATGTCGAAGGGCGTGTCCAAAGTTCGATATACTTTGAAAATTTGCAAAATAATTGAACAGAAACGTTCACAAAATGTCCACACGCGTCCCCACGCTGAATTAAAAAGGAGGAAGCTTATTTCTGACATGCGCAGTTAACGTTCAAAGTAAAAGGTGGATTAGAGTGATTTCGAGAATTAAAAATATCAGGATCCTGATCATAAGTCCGCAACGAGAACCTGGAAATGTCAGGATCGTGACCGCCCGCTCGGGAAGAGTTAAGACTGTTCAGCTTAATTGATCCACCACCATGGCAAGTCATACACCCATTATCCAGAGTAATAGATCGCATCTTTTGTTAGCAGCCCATTTCTGGGTGGCCCAGCTTCAATGAACGCACCAAAACGTCAACATTATCAACTTTCCTGTCAATTTGTTTTGTAGACTTGAGCTACTGTGTTTTTGACATTTTTAAATTTATTTATGTTTTGGAAAGGGCATCAAAAGAATGACGCCAAGGTATCTAAATATGTATGATGCCTTTGTCCATGTATCACTAACTGATGATTCTGTAGACTTGTTTCTCCATAACTGTTTCTGGGGACTTCTTTTGTGTTTGATTCCGTAGATGTCTTCAGTATTTTTTTTTTCTTTCTATATTCTTCTATGTTTGTTTCTGTGGACTTATTTCTCAAGTTTCTGTGGGCTTTTCTCTCACTGTTTGTTTATGTAGATTTCTTCTGTGTTTGTTTCTGTAGATCTTCTTCTATGTTTGTTTCTGTACACTTATTCCTCTATGTTTGTTCCTTAGTAACACATGATAAATAGTGTATAAGTATACAGTTATACATAAAGCACTGCAGTAAAGCTGTGATATATTTCATCCTGTTTGTTATTGTCTGACGAAGGCAAACGCCAAAAAGTCACAACTTTATATTTGTTAAATAATAACGCTGTTCCTACTTTTTTCTAGTTTATGCATTTATGTTTGTTCCTGTACTGGATCCACCACCATGTAGACCTCTTTCTCTGTGATTGTTTCTGTAGACCTCTTTGTCTATGAGTGTTTCGGTTGACTCATAACTCTTAAGCTGTTAGGTCACATTTAACTGGGGGACTTGTCAAAAGTGTGAAGACCTTTGATTGACTGTACCTTGTTACTGTTTTTTCTTCATTAAGCCTCAAAAGGATGATGGTTGCCTAGTTTTGCGGTTATGGGTACATGTTTTTCAACCGAGTACATCCTTCTATTGTGATCCCTATTCACTTGGCCAGACTGCTTGTCTTTCATTCTTTTTTTTTTTTTTAGAGGTAATGTTTTTCTTTTTTTTTTTTTCTTGTGGTCTTATTTGTTGTTCTTTGCTGTTCACTCTCTCTAGAGTGGTGGTTACAATGTGTCGCTGTTATGCCCTTTTAGACTGAATCATCCGACTACATCTTGATGTATTTTTTAGGACCATGCAGTCAGTCATTTGCATGTCTCTTGCCGAACTTTGCCTCCCTAACAGCTCTCCTTTAGGCCTCTCGGTTGTAAGTAAGATGCCCTGCTGCTGATGCATCCATTTGCAGATCATCAGCGATGTCTTGCAGCCATCTTCACCTTGGTCTTCCTCTCTTTCTTTTTCCTATTATATACCCTTCCAAGACTGTCTTTTCTTCTTCTTCTTCATATGCTTTTTTTAAAGCGATAATATGTGATAACCTGATTTTTGTGATGCGTCTTTTGGTCGGGTACCTCCGACTTCAGCACCTTTCCTTGCTAGGGCAGACTGTGGTCTTGCTCGGACTGCCATGAAGACAGTGGTGTAGGCTGGCCTGGCCAAAACTTTGTTTTCCAGCCTCTGGTGGCTGTACTTAAGTCCCTTCTCCATGTCAGACGGCTTTGAGACAGTTCCACAAAGATACCCTGACTTGGTGTCTTTGGGATGAGGAATCTAATGAGTGCTTCAACAATATCCATTCCCCGCCACCTATAGTCTGCTGGCTCTGTTTTGTTTACATCATTCTCATAGCCATTGTTGTAAAGACCCATAGGCTTGTCACATCCCGGATTCATTGGTTTCACACCAGATTTTCCTCATCCCTGCTGATGACCTCCATGTCCCCATCTGTCCACCAACCTGACATTACATTTTACAGAAATAACAATTACAATTGGTGTTGATTGCTACAAGTTTCTGGGCTACAGAAATAGGTCAGAGTTTTTAAGCAAACAAATCTGTTTGTTCCCTGTCTCATAAAGACTAAGTTAAGATAAGTGTGTTCTTAACACAGTTGTTCCCAGGGGAGCTGTCTTCTCTAAATTATCATGACGTTTAATGTGTCCAAAATATTTAAGTTTTCTTTGTCTAACCCTCTTTACTAGCCAGCCTTCTTCAATATTAAGTTCTTGTAGTATGAATATATTTGTTCTTTTTTGTGTCCATGTACACTATCCATTTCAGTCCTTTTTGTCTTGGTCAAACTACAGTTTATTTGCAAGGGTACTACTGGAAGATAGACTAAGATCATGATTAGCTATGGTTCACTAACCTTAAGGCTATGAGTTAGTGACCACAGTATCATTCAACTTGAGTATTGTGTCAGTGTCTCTCTCACTTGTGTTCTGAATACTTGGTGGTTCATTAACTCTAAGACAAGCTGTCAGCTTGTGGGTCTGACCACAATATCATTCAGCTCAAATGTTGCATCTTTGCCCCTCTGTTTGTGTTCTGAATGCTAAGTGAAGTCTGTGAAGGATAATTTTACACCTGATTGAGCTGGGTTTATTTTGTGTTCTGTGTGTGTCTGAGTGGTGAAGTGGTTAGTGCATTGGCCTCTCATGGTGAAGGTCGAGGGTTTGAATCTGGCCGGAGACACCCGCGTCACCCAGCTGTAGAAATGGGTACCTGACTTCTTCTGGAGTTGGGGAAGGAAAGGTACCCAGGCGTGATACTGACCATATCACCCTCTAGTGTGCTGACAGGTCAAGGAAAATATGGGCACGAACACCATATCACTATGTGCCTCTTAGGCATGACAGGATTACCTTTACCTTTTATAATTACTGTTACAAAGTTTGTTTTTTTTTTTTTTTTGGAAGAAAAGCACATATCAGATAAAAATTTTGACACAAATTTGAATATCAAAATTGGTTTGTTTAAGAAAATCTTTGACAAAGGGTTAAGATCAGCTCATGATGTCAACATAACAAATGATAAAGTTACAGCCTTTAACAAAATAGGGAAGTTATGTTGAGATTATTATTAACATAAATCTCCACCACAGTGTCAGTTCCAGTCATTGATTTAAGTGCAGTGGTGACGGAGTGGTTAGTGCACATGCTGGCCGATCAGAAGGCCCCTGGTTCAGTTTTGCACTGAGGAGGGGGGAGTTTTTTTTCAGACTGGCAAGCATTGGGGTCAGTGTAGCTTAAAAACAAATGGGTACCTGGGGTTTCCCTAGGAAAACAAAGGCAGTGAGGACAGTGCGCTGGCATCTCTACCTCAAGTGCTGTAGTGGCCTAGAAATGTGAAGGCATTAACAATTCACACCCCCAAGTGCCATGGAACATAGATAAATCCAGGAACGTTATGTTCCAAATCAAACCATTTTTAATATGACATATATAGGTCAGCCACCATCTGTAGATACGCGTGTATGCCCTCACTGATATTAATGGCCATTGGTTTTTGATAGCATATGATAATATGTTGTTCTGAGAGGTTGTTGTTAGTACAGCAAGTGTGTGTTCTCTCGACAGCTGTTGTTAAAGATTATATGCAGTGATAACAGCATGTTTCCTCATTATGTTAGCGCAGTGTGTTGTTAAGGTAGTTGGGATAGCTAGGGTACATTGCATGAAAGAATGGTAACCACCCCCCCCCCCCCTCCGGCTTATGTCATAAAATGAAGGAGGTCACCAGGTTGACTAAAACATGAGATGCTAGGATGTTCATGAGGCATCCATGAGAGATTTTGAAGTAAGACACAAGGATTAAATCTCAGAGTGACTTACAGCTTACTAACATTGTAATGTTACAGTCATTATTACATTCTGATTGCACTGAAGAGAATGTAATAATGATGAAGGCTGAATTATTCCTACTGATTTGTTACTAATTTTTACTAAAACCAGGAAACTTTGAATGATTATAACATTTCTGTGACTAAAGTTTATCTTCTGGTCTTCCTCTCAGAGTGTTGTTGAATTTTTCCATTTGATTCAGAGAGACTGTCCTGTAGTACTTCCTTGCACTGCTCATGTGCAAACAATTATCAGTTGATAGAGGCACCGGGGGAGTGAGAGAGATAAGAGAAATGACAAATATGGTAAAACTGGCTCTAGTAATAAAGTAGATGGGGGTGTGTGGTTCAGTTTTATGAATAGATAGAAAGAGTGAGGGAAGTGGACAGAAATAAGAGTGCCAGAAAGTAAGATAAGCTCACCTGGGGAATGATGTTGATGGCCATATTTTCCTTGATTTGCTGGCACATTAGAAGTTAATGTGGTCAGCGTCTTGCCTGGTCACCTTTCCCTTCCCGGATAATGTGGTCAGCATCTTGCCTGGCCACCTTTCCCTTCCCGGTTAATGTGGTCAGCATCTTGCCTGGCCACCTTTCCCTTCCCGGTTAATGTGGTCAACGTTTTGCCAGGCCACCTTTCCCTTCCCAGCTCCAGAAAATGTTAGGTGCCCATTTCTACAACTTGGTGACTGGGGAAGCTCAGGATGGGTTCAGGCTATCAATTTTCTCTTGTGAAATGAGTGCAGTATTCGCTCTGCTACTCAGGTGCCTCATACGCAGCAAGTGTTTTTTGTTGATGATTTGTGTCTCTGTGCATAGAGCGTGACTGTCAGGTGCAGAAGTAATGCCATGATAGAGCTTTGTATGTGCTTCATGCAACACAGCTTAGTAGATTGCCTATATCGAAGTCATCATTGTTCTCTTCTCCTCCCGAACAAAAGTTTTCAGGATTATAAAGAACTTTCTGATAAACACATCCAGCATATTTTTACCACTAAATAACACAATTCTTATGGTTAACTTAAACTGCAGTTTAAAATTTGAATCTCCAAAAAAAAATAAATAAATAAAACGTACAGATGCAGGTTTTTTTGGTTTTTTTTAAAAAATAAAGCCACTGAAGTGGCACATAGCGGAAAAAGAATATATATTTTTCGAAATATATGTGATTATGTTTTTTTTCTCAGATATTTTTCAGATAAATCTTATCATCACCATCAGCACTGATTGTGTCCCAGTTTATATAATGGCAAACAAAAACAATTCCAGTGATGTTGAAGTGAACAGGATTATCCGACAGCGTAAAAGTGCAAATGGATTGCACAACTCACCGTCCGAGGTCAAGTTTCACAGCATGGCAGAGACTCTGGATAAAGAGCGAAAGGAGCGGGAGAAGATTGTTCTATGGAAGAAGCCAGTGTTGACCGTGCAGTATTTTGGGTGTGAGTTGCTGGCGCTAGCGTCATCTCTAGCAAGCAGGTAATTTTTTTTTTTTTGTCCTGGTGGACCCTGGGGCGTGGCATTATTGTAGCCAGGAGACTGGATGTTAGATACTAAAGCTTAATTTCAAAGAAAGAATCATCATCATCATCATCCCTTCAGTACCCATGGAAAGAATGGAGTTTACTGTGTCATCAAAGGTACACTCTTAAGAGCATTTGGTCAAATTTGCTGTAGAATCTCTCCTGCTTCCACACAGAGTTCTTAGATGTAGGCTTTTGTGCCACCTATAAGCTTGGTTCATAAAATGGAAATCGGTGTATTCCAACTGGTAGTGGAGCTTTGTAAGAAATTACCATAGCACAGTCTCAGTCTGACATAAGGCCTGTTTTCCAAGTCCGTCGTCAGGACAGCATTACAGAGAAACCAGCCTGTGGTTTCAGGACAGTTGTCAACCAGCCATCCAGGACTTGCTCAGTTTTTTCCCAAAAAAACTCACCACCCAGTCTCTTTTCCCCCAGAAACTCATTCAGTGTGTTTTTTCCCCATAGCTAAACTCACTCAGTATGTTTTTCCCTCAAAACTGAACTTGCCCAGTCTGTTTTTCCCCAAAAACTAAACTCATCCAATAAGTTTTTCCCTCAAAACTGAACTTGCTCAGTCTTTTTTTTCCCCAAAAACTAAACTCACCCAGTATGTTTTTCCCTCAAAACTGAACTTTCTCAGTCTTTTTTTTCCTAAAAACTAAACTCACACAGTTTGTTTTTCCCTCAAAACTGAACTTGCTCAGTCTTTTTTTTCCTAAAAACTAAACTCACACAGTTTGTTTTTCCCTCAAAACTGAACTTGCTCAGTCTTTTTTTTCCTAAAAACTAAACTCACACAGTTTGTTTTTCCCTCAAAACTGAACTTGCTCAGTCTTTTTTTTCCTAAAAACTAAACTCACACAGTTTGTTTTTCCCTCAAAACTGAACTTGCTCAGTCTGTTTTCCTCCAAAAAACTAAACTCAGCCAGTCTGTTTTTTCCCTAGAAAATTAAACTCACCCATTAAGTTTTCCACAGAACTGAACTCACCCAGTCAGTTTTCCCTCAAAACTCACAGAGTCTGCATCAGCTTATTCATATTAGCTTCATGTTTTTGTTAAAATCTGTCCACGAGTCTGTCAGCCTTACAGACTCTCTTTTTAACCATAACTCTGGTTATTGCAGTAGACCTGGACTGACTGGAACGTTAGAGAACTTTATGTTGTGCTCTGCCCTGTCATTGTACATCATTTATTCTTTTCTTCTTCATCGTTTTGCTCAAGTACACCCTCTCTCTCTCTCTCTCTCTCTCTCTCTCTCTCTCTCTCTCTCAAGGCCCCTGCCACCAGGCGTATAATATCATGTCCTTCCATAACCCTTGATCCCCAGCGCATCTCATCTCCTACCAAACAGTACTCTAGACTAGATGAATGTTTTGCTGTTTGACCAACAGAACATAACCTTATAATCAAGTTATTTTATTCATAATTTTGAAGGGGAAAAAAAAACCAGTTTATACATCCAGTGGCATGATAAAAGTTAATAAAAAGGGAGTGACAAAGATACATTGCACAAGCTGAGTGGGATAGCGACCATGCTGGCCAAGACCCATTTCTACTTCCTAGAAGCTGGAGGTAGTCTGGGCAGGAGAATAAGGATTGCAGTGGGAAGACGAACACAGTCCTAAAATTGTAACCAGCCACAGTCGGATGTTTTCAGCCAAAAGGTGCATAACTGCAGCGCGATGCAACTGATGCCATTTTGGGGGGGGGGGGGCAAACAGCAAAGAAGAAGGAGATATTAGAGGGAGCCTTGGTGACATGCTGGTTAAGAATGTTCATGCAGAGAACAGAGCTGCCAGTCTGAATTTTTGTGTCATCCAGCGATGTCATATTTACCTGTGATCTTCCGTGTTATGAGATTAGGCTACCAAACTCTGAAAATAGATACCCACCATTACAGCAAGGGAGAGTGAAATAAACTGTAGTGTATTGAAGAGAGGCACATTTTTCACATGAAACTCAGGCTTAAGTGTATAGGTCCATATCCAACCTGATGAAGAAGAAAAGGGTATTTGCATAGTTTAAAAAAATAGTGTCCCTTTAAAAAAAAAAAAACTTATTTATTAAATCTTAACTGGAAGCTGTTTCATATAAATGTTTTAAATTTCTCCATTTTATATCGTTATTTCTCAATTTTATTTTGTTATTTCTCAGTTTTATATTGATTTTTCTTTTCTCATTTTTATATTGTTATTCTTGCTTTTTAAAAAATTTTGGCTTTTATTTAAAATGGGGTTTTGGATTCAAAGAGGGAAAGAATATTAAAATTATGATTTATTTTGGTTAATATTTCTCATAGATAACCTTTCACAATGTTTTTGGTTAATGTTTCTCATAAATAACCTTACATAATGTTTCTGGTTAATGTTCCTCATAGATAACCTTTCACAATGTTTCTAGTTAATGTTCTACATAGATAACCTCACACAATGTTTCTGGTTAATGTTCCTCATAGATAAACTTTCACAATGTTTTTTTGGTTAATGTTTCTCATAGTTAACCTTTCACACCCTTTCAGACTGTACCGACGGAGAAGAACAGTATTTCTGACTATTGTGTTACTTACTATTGCTTACATCATGTACCATATGGAGGGGTCACACCAGAAGGTTTGTGTTTGTTGGAGTGGCTTTCATCATGTTTGCTTGAAAGGTTACTGTTAGTTAATCTGTTTTGATGTTGAATATCCTCAGTTTTGATATTGAATATCCTCTTCTGCTTGGCTTAACCAAGAGCTGCCTCTTAAAAGCCTGTTACCTTTGTGTTTAAAAAGTTCTGTATGTAGGGCATGTTCTTTGTTCTCGCTGATCCTTAAATAAGCAGAAGCTCTGGGTAATTTAATCCTTCCCAGCTCCAGAAGATGTTAGATGCCCATTTCCACCACTTGGTGACTGGGGAAGCTCAGGATGGGTTCAGGCTATCAATTTAGTCTTGTGAAATGAGTGCAGTATTCGCTCTGCTACTCAGGTGTCTCACACGCAGCAAGTGTTTTTTGTTGATGATTTGTGTCTCTGTGCATAGTAAGTAGGAATATTCAATAAATATGGCATGGCTGTGTTGTACATGGCATATACCACTGGGAGCGAATGGACGTCGACACCACCAGACCTGGGACCGAATATTTCTGTACATGTCACTCTTGATGATAGATCTAGGGAACAAGCTCCAGCCTACAGTGGAAGTTAATGCATTAGTATATGATAACCAGCATTGAGGGTGCCGTTGTGGATCGGCGGTTCATGGTGATTGCTGTGCATGGGCTTTTACAGCAGCATTCGTGGTAAAACGGGCAGTGAAGAACAGAGTCACCAGAAGTATCCTGACAGTGGAGATCATGCCAGTTACAAAAGCTTTGGGAATGGCTGGCAGAACAGTAAGTACAGCCGGGCATGTATATTGAGTGATTCAAGCTGGGATCATCTGACAGCAGTGGTGTGAGTCGCTTCATAGGTCACAGATTTGTCAGCTAATGTTAATTTTTGTTCCTGGTTAAGCTGGAGGGGGGGGGGTTGGGTTAGGTGAAATGAAAGAGTGGGTGTGCTTGACAATTTAGCGGTCGTATAGGAGGGTCCCTGTTAGCGGGGTAGGGATATCCCCTATCAAAGGAGAAGTAAGATGCCTCCTTACCTCCGTCAGTCTATGGGACACCTTTCGGCAGGGTGGAATCCCTGTATAGCAAAACACACACCCCCCCCCCCCCATCAGGGTGACGTGAACCCATGGAAGCAGGTGGTGGATAGAATGGGAGAGCAGCTGACAGATAATGTTGGTTATGGTCACCATTCTGTGATGGTAGGCAGATGATCTCAATGTAGGGGCAATGGCTACGATCACTGACTAGTACAGTCACTGCCGGGAAGGAAAGCAGTGGTAAACTACCCTCTAGAAATATACCAAGAAACCCAAACAGCAACATGGAAAGTCAGGATACAAATCTGGTGGTGAGTCCCCCAAGCCAGTTAGACCTAATGTTAACACTGGGGAAGAGTGTGAGACAGAGGTCAGTACTAGTAATTGTGATGACGGACACAATCCTGACGGTGTTACTAAGGAAAACCCCGGCATCAAACTAAAAAGAAAAATAAGAGTAGAAACATGGAATGTGAGAAGTATGTATGAGGGAAAGTATCAAATAATTAGCGACGAGAACGGGTATACACATTTTGGGAATCTGAACATCGATGGAAAGGATCAGGACACTTCAAGAACGAAAATGATAATATCTTTATATACTCTGGGGAGAATTAGGAGGAAAGAATGGAGTGCCTTTTTACTTGGACAAATTAACATCAAAAGCATTACTAGGTTACAATCCAGTAAGTGATAGAATCTTCACTATCAGACTAAGGGCACTCCTAGAAATGTAAAAGTTATCCTCACTTTCAGACTAAGGGCACTCCTAGAAATGTAACAGTTATCCATGTATATGCACCTACATCAGCAGTAGAAGAAGAGGAAGTAGAAGACTTTTATAAAACACTGCAAATAACGATAGACCAGGTACAGAAAAATGATATTGTATTAATAATGGGGGATTTTAATGCAAAGATTGGTACAGAAAGAGCAGAACACAAAGGATTTGTTGTGGGGGAAATTTACCATAGGACATAGAAATGAGGCAGGTGACATGGAAATTTTTTTGCATGGAAAATTAGCTAATGATTGCTAACACCCTTTTTTCCAAGAAGACTTTATACATGGACATCACGTGATGGGAAAATCAAGAATCAAATAGATTACATTTTAGTGCAAAGAAGGTGGAGATCAAGTATAATGTCAGCAAAAACTTTACCAGGTGCTGATTGTGACACAGACATGAAGATAAAGATAAAAAAGACAGTTACGGGATCAAGACCACTCCGCTTTGATCTTACAAAAATACCAGAATAACATGGTATAGAAGTGAAGAATCATTTCGAAATCCTGATGGCTGTACAGGAGGAAATGACACCAAATGAATTAGCTATGCAGGCCAGAGATATCTTAATAACAACAGCTAAAGACATGGTTCCAGTAAAGAAAACACAAAAGAATGGATGGATTACAGCAGGCACACTAGAACTGATAAAACAATATAGAGAAATGAAGACACAATGGAAAGTGACAAACAGCAAAGAATATAAATCTTTAACAAAAGAAGTATGAAGAAACATAAGAAAAGACACAAAAAAAACAAAACAATACATACAAGATTGTTGTGAAAGAATAGGATATCAGAAGTGTGGAAGAGATAGTGAAATGTTTAAAGAAATGAAGACATTGACGAGAAATGTCACACTTAAGCTAAATGTGATTTGTGACGAGATGGGGAATACATTGACAGAGACAGAGGAAATTCTAGAAAGATGGAAGAAATATTGCAGAAGAATACATAAAACAACCGACTGAAAGCAAAAATCTACAGTGTGAATTATTATTGAAGGAGAAAAACCAGAATCGACGATTAAAGTTTTATGGGCAATAAAGAATCTGAAAAATGGTAAATCACCAGGATGTGATGAGATAACAGCTGAACTTAAAGCAGGAGGAAAGGAATGTGCAACAATCTATCATG
Source organism: Achatina immaculata (assembly GCA_009760885.1). Classification (NCBI taxonomy): domain Eukaryota; kingdom Metazoa; phylum Mollusca; class Gastropoda; order Stylommatophora; family Achatinidae; genus Lissachatina; species Lissachatina immaculata. Next base: position 25,189,617 of record CM019698.1, read on the forward strand.
CACTATGTAAAAAGATATGGCATTCAGGTATTTGGCCAAAAGAATGGAAAAGAACTGTATTCATACCACTGCCAAAAAAGGGTAACCTGAAATTATGCACAAACTACAGAACTGTTGCCCTGATTAGTCATGCCAGTAAAATTCTGTTAAAAATCATAATGGGTAGACTTCGTAAGAAAATAGAAGAAGTCAGTATGGTCCAAGCTGGTTTCAGGCAAGGAAGAGGATCAAGAGATCATATATTCAATATAAGATAATAGAGAGATGCAGAGAATTTAATGTGAATTTTTATTTATCTTCTATAGACTACTCAAAGGCATTTGATTGTGTACAACACCAGAAACTTTGGAAAATAATGGGAAAAAAAGGGATTTCCAACACATTTGATACAATTAACACTTTGTGGACCACAGTTATGTACCCTGAAGAACCCTCATTTCCCATCCATTTTTCTGACAAATGAACTTTTTTGAGTGGACTTAGAAAAACATGCATATCTCTAATCATCATTGAGATTAATTAATCCAGGTTGGTAGACAGACTCCCAAGACCCTGTAGTACTTCTTGAGTGTGTATAATCTTGTGAAACAATTATCTGGATGCAATGGGACTTGACAACTTTTACAAATAAATTTTGTTTCACTCTTTTTTCTCATTGACCAAGCACACTCTGCACTTCCTAGATTTAGTGCCTTCATCATCAGGCTTCATCAGGACATGATCCTTTACTATTCCAGATAATTATTGTTGTGCATTGTTGATATCATGTGGACAAGTCTTTTATCTTTCCTTCATCAGTCAAAAGCTGCTGCTTCAGTTTATACAACTCTTGAAATTTAGACAAAAAATAACACAGCAGAGGTTTTATTTTGCTAATTCTGCCTGTTTCTGGAAGTGTCTGAGAGTTGTGAGAGAAATGTGAAAGTGTCAGAAGATGCTCAAATTTAGCTTTGCTCATTGTTTTTGAAAATATTGGTGTTTCCAGAAGAGGGTCTGTTGTCCAGTAATCTTTCCACTGTGGCTTCCTGGTCTGGCCCATAAAAATGATCAATCCAAAGAATTTGTTCATATCTGAATGTGTTATATTTTCAGACAAAAAGGCAGTAGTTTATTCATATGTTGGGTTTGTGCACAAATTTTCATGATGAGCTAACAGTTTAAAAAAATCATTGCCAAACACTGTACTGAAAATTTCCTTTATGCTGTCTGGTTTGTTTACATTCACTGAAACACCAGGATTTCCTATACATTTTTCAAGAACTGGTGTAGAATCAATGTTATTCCACACACCTATATCACTGCTAACTATATCACATGAGAAATGTGAAGTACTGTTGGAGCTTCATATCCTGACATTGAGTAACAGTCATGCTGTCACTTGAATTTTCACTTCTGACACAGCAACGCTGTGCCTAGTTATTGTATTTTTAATCCGATCGCCGTCACAGAAATCACTTTGAAACACATCAATTTCATTACTAGAATCATTAAACAGTGATTTTTAGTCATCATTGGGGTAGTCTGACAAAAAAATCAGAGCATAATTCATTGGCTTTGCGAGCCCTATGTGACGTTTAACGGCACGGGAAGGATATAAGATATAAGATAAGATAATTCATTGTACAATCACAGTATCATTGAGCGTAACGTGCTCCGCCATTTGCACAAAATGTCGACTTGGCGAGATCTCGTAAACACGCGTTCCCGACAGCTACAACCATGAGATTTCTTTTTTTTTTTTTTAAGGTTATGAAGATTGAAAACAGTATTTTATTATATTAACTTTGCAGTAAAATACAGACAACCAAAAATTACTTTAAATAACAAGCTAGAAACAGTTTAAATAAGATGACCATCGAAAACAGCAAATCCACCTTTCAGCCAACAACACATGGAAACTGGAAAGTGGATATTTCCCATCTTTGGCCCGGGAAGTGTTAACATCACTGCTGTATCTAGACCAACAGGCAGCAGTAAGAATAAATGGTGACATAAAACAAGGGGTCCATCAGGGGTGCATATTGTCGCCTTACTTATTTAACTTGTATACTGAAAATATAATGAATAATGTTAGAGAACACATAGACAAAGAAAATTATGATGCCATAACAATTGGAGGTTATGAAATACCAGAGATTAGATATGCTGATAACACAGTATTACTGTCAGTCTTTAAGAACAGTGAAGAGCAAAACCTCTCTGTGAAGAAAACTAAACTGATGACAACTGATAAAACAATTAAGGCAGCTGAAATATGTATCAGTGAGGAAAAACTGGAAGAAGTGGAGAGTTTTTAATATCTTGGATCACTACTAACTAATAATGGAGATACAGTGAGGGAAATTAAAAGGAGGACATCTATCACTCTTCAGAAAGTAAAACAACTAAAGAAGCTGTGGAGAGGAACAGACAGAATTACAAAAATAAGATTTTTAAGGGCGTGCATCTTTCCCATGCCAACATATGCCTGTGAGACCTGGACACTTAACAAAACAGCTGAGAAACACATAAATGCCTTTGAATGTATATACTACAGAAGAGTCCTTCAAATATCATGGACACAAAAAAGAACAAATATATCCATACTACAAGAACTTAATATTGAAGAAGGCTGGCTAGTAAAGAGGATTAAACAGAGAAAACTTAAATATTTTGGACCCATTAAACGTCATGATAATCTAGAGAAGACCGTCTTGGTACATAATGGGAAAAAGGAAGAAAAAAACCAATGCGAAGAATGTTGCAAAACATCATTGAAGATCTGCAAATGGATGCATCTGCAGCAGGACATCTTGCTTACAACCGAGAGGCCTACAGGAGTGCTGTTAGGGAGGCAAAGTTCCGTAAGGGACATGTGAATGAATGAATGAATAGGAGGGTCACTTAATGGATATAGCTGATATTATACTCGTTATAGAAGATGTTGAAAGATCAAAGTTTCTTTCTGCAGGTACAAGCTCTAGAATTATTGGGATGGACAAGTTAATCTTCTTCTTCTTCAGCTTTTCGAGCCATTATGGCTCACTGCTGGAGATAAAGTTCGCCTCCATTCTTCTCTTTTCCTAATCTTCTCTCTCCAGGTGGTCATACCAGTTTCTTTTATACCGTCTTCTACGAGAGTCATACCAAAAGTCGGGAGCAAAAATTTTCTTAAAAATCAGAATTTATAGACAGAGAAAATGTAAGTGTATCACCTTAACTGCATCCTTTGCACTTCATGTAGAGGTCACATGACATCACTGTCATGTGTCACATGACCACACGGAGAATAAACAAAATGGTGGGTGCTGAAGTTTCGTTTCATCAATTTGCTGTTATTCAGTTCCTCATTAAAGAGGAAATCCCCACTGCTGAAATTCACCAAAGACTTCAACTTGCTTATGGAGATGTGTGTATGGGTGCTAGCAGTGTTAGGAGGTGGGTGAAACATTTCAAAGATGGAAACACGAGCATTCAAGATATGGAGTTGCCTCCACTGAACGCAATGTGGAAAGGATTAATGCCATCATTAAAGAAGACAGTCGTGTCATCTGAAATCGCTGTAAATCTTGGAATAGGACACAATGCAGTGCATGATGTGATTGAAACCCTAAGCTATGAAAAAATTTGTGCCAGCTGGGTCCAACAGGAGAGAATGTCCAAGAAGCAGTGCATCTGTGCTGTCAGTCAGCTGGAATGGAATTCTACCAGGAGGGTATTTTCAAACTTGCAGAGCAATAGGAAAAATGTGGGCAGAGAAATGGAGATTATGTTGAAAAGTGAAGAAAAGGGTGCAGATTAAGGTGATATATTTATATTTTCTCTATCTATAAATTCTGATTCTTAAAAAAATTTTTGCTCACGACTTTTGGTATGACCCTTGTGTGTTGTCTTTCCATCTCTGTCTTAAAAGGTCTGCTGCTTGGTCATGTTTCCCTCATCTCTTGTGCATACATAATTTTCATTTGTCTGTTCTCTTCCATTCTTTCTACATGAGCATTAAAATCTGGAGTTGCTAAATTTGATGTTTTTCAGTACGATACAAGATGTTTGGTCAGTCAGTATTGAACAGGTGTCATCAGTTGTCATGCACTGTCTGATATATTGAGAGGAAGGTTGGGGCACCTGTGGACACGCCCTGAAAGTGATGAAGATAGTCCACACTAACTAACTAACTGTTTTGATGTCCTTGGAACTGTAAACATGTTCTGTGTGGCTGATGTCGTAATGAAAGTTGAAGCACACCTGTTTTGTCAGATGTGGGCTGTACTGCCAGGTTCGAAGATCTAGAACAGGTGCAGGAACCAGGGTTCTGTCACTGTTTCTGGGCCATGCTCATCATCACTACCTGGGCTAAGGAGAGTTTGGAGTTTTATACTGTTTGGCCAGCCCAGTAGCCCCTGCCCATACTTCTAGCGCAGTCCCCATCTTTGCTACCCATTGTCCTGCATTAAAGCAGACTACATTTAGGAATAATGGTTTTTATATGAAGCATGGCCAAGCAGACATATTTTGTTTTCTTTATTCAGGGTATAGATTTTAAACATGATTTATTGTCCCAGAATATGAAGTCCCACAAGCAGCTGTAGAATAATCACATGACCTTTTGTTCTATAAAGTTTGGTTGCCCTTCATCATCATCATCATGTGCCGTGCCGACTGGCGTTGGCTATTATGCTTCTCCAGAGTAGACGATCCTTCATGCAGGCCATCAGTTCAGTTGGTGATCTCCTCTCACACCATCCCGTCAGACTGTCCAGTATCATTTCTCTTGGTCTTCCTCTTGATCTTCTTCCTTCTATTTTTCCTGTTGTTATAATATTTTCAATGCCCCCTCTTCTCATTGCATGTCCTATGAAAGTACATTGTCTCTCTCTTATCATTCTGACAAGGTTTTTTGTCTCTCCAGCTCTTCTCATACATTCTTCATTAGTTATTTTTGCTGTCCATGGGATTCGCAACATTCTTCTAATAAACCACATTTCTGCTGCTTCCAATGATTTTTGTGCAGACTTGCCTATTGTCCATGATTCACTTCCATATAACAAGATAGGTTCAATATAGCATTTTAGGACTCGTTTTCTAACATTCATTGATAAAGATGTGTTAGCTAATACGTTTCTCATTCTCTGAAATGCAGTCTTTGCTTGACCTATTCTGTTCCTAATTTCTGTTCTGCATTTCCCATCTGAAGTTATTACTGCTCCAAGGTATTTGAATTTCTGCACCTGCTTTAGAATGGTTCCGTTTAATTTAATACTGCATGCTGGTGGATTCTGTTTCTTAGATATAATCATAGTCTCTGTCTTTTTGATGTTCAAAGTAAGGCCTTTCTGTTCACTTTCTTTGGCGACTTTATCCAAGAGATTTTGCAGGTCTTGTTGGTTCTCAGCTATCAGTACTGTGTCGTCAGCATACCGAAGGTTGTTAATATTTCAGGTTGCCCTTGCAGGTTTGAAATAATAAATATAACCATTTATTCTATAAAGTTTGGGTACCCTTGCTGGTTTGAAACAATAAATATAACCGTTTGTTCTGTAAAGTTTGGGTACCCTTGCTGGTTTGAAACAATAAATATAACTGTTCTATAAAATTTGGGTGCCCTTGCTGGTTTGGAACAATAAATATAACCATTTGTTCTATAAACTTTGAGTGGCCTTACTGGTTTGAAACAATAAATATAACCATTTGTTCTATAAAGTTTGGGTGCCCTTGGTGGTTTGGAATAATAAATATAACCATTTGTTCTATAAACTTTGAGTGCTCTTGCTGGTTTGGAATAATAAATATAACCTTTAGTTCTATAAAGTTAGGCCAACCCTTCTGGCTGGGACTAATGAGTGCAGCCCTTTTGCTCATAAAGCCTGACAGCCCACTGCTTTGCAGTAAGTAGTATAAGCTTTTTGCCAGTCATTTGTTTAGCCCTGGTCTCTCCATTCTCTTTTTTGTTGCAGGTGGTGAAGTCTGTTGAGAAAAAGTTTCTGTGGTGCGCTTACTGGGTAGGGCTGGGTATTCTGTCATCTGTTGGTTTAGGGACAGGCTTACACACATTTATCCTGTATTTGGTGAGTATGCAGCATCAGCCCCCTTTGTTTTGCTGAACAAGAGTAGAGATTTCAAAAGGATCTAATTTGTGTGTGTGTTGTATCAGGGTATCACTTTAAAACAATGGTTCCCAACCTTTTTTTTTTGCATCCTGAGACCACTTGTATAACATGAAAGTTGTGGACCACTGTCTTATATTTATCGCAAAGTTGTAAAAATAGATGGAGGTGTATGGTTCAGTTTTTTGCAAAAATATAGAAAGAGCGAGGAAAGTGGGCAGAGACAAGGACGACAGAAAGTAAGAGGAGCACATATAATGAAGAACATACGACAATCCATTATTTTAGAAAACAGCATTTTCAGGGATCACATACACAAGCAACACAACACGTGAAAACATGAAAATAGATGAAAAATTAAACACTTTGCTGCTTTAGTGTGTCTTCAGAGATTTTTGTGAAGTGATGGATGCAGTTCTGCAGTTGCATAAGCTAAGGATGAACATGAACTGAGGAGGCACATGTGTAGAAGGATGAACATAGCCTTGTGGAATGAAGGAGAAGAAAAGTTGAATTAGCCACATGGATTGAAGGATACATGAGAAGGGTGAACCTTGGTCACATTGATTGAAGGATGCATGGAGTAGGGTGAACCTTGGCCACATTGATTGAAGGATGCATGAATAGGGTGAAGATTAGCCACATTGATTGAAAGATGCATGAGAAGGGTGAGCCTATGCCACATTGATTGATGGATGCATGAGTAGAGAATATTGGCCACATTGATTGATGGATGCATGAGTAGGGTGAACCTTGGCCACATTGATTGAAGGATGCATGAGTAGGGTAAACCTTGGCCACATTGGTTGATGGATGCATGAATAGGGTGAAGATTAGCCACATTGATTGAAAGATGCATGAGAAGGGTGAGCCTATGCCACATTGATTGATGGATGCATGAGTAGAGAATATTGGCCACATTGATTGATGGATGCATGATTAGGGTGAACCTTGGCCACATTGATTGATGGATGCATGAGTAAGGTGAACCTTGGCCACATTGATTGATGGATGCATGAGTAGAGAGAACCTCGGCCACATTGATTGAAGGATGCATGAGTAGGGTGAACCTTGGCCACATTGATTGAAGGATGCCAAAAAGGAATAATGGTAATAATGAACTTAGCCACTTAGTTCATTTTGTTTTAGGAACAGTAGTGGTGTGAGTAGGCAAGTCGATGGTAGCCTGCCAGCTCATGCAGAAGGTTATAGGTGCATGACGATCCATGTGGTCCAACTGTAGAAATGAGTACCAGCAACACTAATTGGGAGGGAGGAAACAGCCTTCAAGGATGGAGAGTGTCAGTGTTTGACTGCAAGGAGAGGCACACTGGATTGTGTTTAGACACAGGGTGAATGGAGGGAAAAACAGGATATCATGGTGAAGTCTAGTCCAACAGAAAAGGGATTTTGCCTGAACCCAGAGGAAGCAAATGAAAAAATAAAAAAAAAATAAAAAGTTGTACCTGACTTTTTTGTAAGGAAAATTCTTAGAATATTTAGTCACCTGCAGTGTGAGTTAATACTTTCTTCCAATTATTATTATTTGTTCTTCTCATAACAAGGGTCCACATATTGCATCAGTCACACTAGCGGCTTATGAGTGCAAGTCGGTCAACTTTCCAGAGCCACCATACCCTAATGAGTATGTACTTGTTGTACGAAACTGTTTTGCTCGTTTCATGTCTTTTATGAAAGTACTTCACAAAAAAATAATTATATGTTTTTTTTGTTTTTTTTTTTCAAAGTGTGATTGCAACAGATTGACCTCTTAAGACAAAAGGATCGGGTTGTAGACTGGTTCATTCACTCTCCGTTGACCCAGTTATTGAAAATTGGTTCGTGTTGTTAAAACTGAGTATAATGTTCTTAGCAGCCGACACCATGAAGATCTTGACACATGAACACGAACAAACGAACATACTTTATTTTCAAAAGGTTAAGAGTTGGGCACGCAGGCCCATCTGACATTCTGCCCTTCATCGTACAGCTTTCACTCAGTCACAGTCATTCAGCATTTGTTAATGAGCATAATAATCATGAAGGCGCAATTAAATGTTTACATAAATAAATAATAAACCTACCTCTTGTCCATACACTCCACACTCTGATTTACTCAACCACATAAAATAAACTTGCATTCTTACATTCATTCAAAACTAAAATTTATAGAAAAGCTGTTAAAAATTACAACAATCAAGCCATAATTTAAACTACTTTAAACTATGCTTAAGGAGGCATATAGTCTATATCAAACAGGTGTTGACAAAGTTTAAAGTTATAAGAACGAATATTACTTGTAAGTTTTACATAAGTTGGTAGGGCATTCCAAAGGTGGGCAGTTGAGTAAGAGAAGCTTTTTTTGAAATATGTCAAGCCTTGGTTTTGGGAGAATACAATTGCTTAAGCATTGACTGTGTTTTGGGTTGGATTTGAATGACGACCACAGATAGGGTGGAGCATTGTACCATAGAATTTTATGAATTAACTTGGCTTTGTTGAAAAGAAATCTCTTCATGAGGGGTAGAGAGGGTTATAGTGGCTAGCATGAAGACCCAGATTGGGCCAAAAACACAAGCTTTTTAGTAGGCTCCACCACCGTGAGGATCATCACAAGGTTGGCCATTTGACTGAAGGACTTGCACCTCAGTTTTCAGCAGTTGAGCAAAAATGTAAAACATAAACATTACTAGTGTTTTGGGTGTTTATGTGCATTTTTAAAAAAAATTAAAATCTTATTTCTTAGCAGTAAGTTCCAATGTGTAAAAAAAAAAAAATTAAACAATACCCTTGACTCATGAACATTTTTTGCTATAAAATATCACTGTGAAATGACATGATGCCTGTTTTTAGTGTTTGCAACAGTTTAAAATTATGAACTGCCATTTGTGAAGCAAAGTGATGTGACCGTAGGTGTTTTATTTTTATTTTTTTTAAAATACTGTTTAAAAGGCTTATGGTACAATGAGAGCTGAGCTTATAGTTGACAATTCCAGTTATTTATTGTATTTGGCAGCCTGGTTGGCTGAGTGGTTAGGCACTGCAGTGGGAATTTTTTTTTTCTGGTATTACCACACCAAAAAAGGGCCCCTAGATCCACTCAGCCATTGAGAATGGGTTCTGTGAGAAATCTGGGAAGTTAGGTAAATGTGACCGGGCGTTGTACTGACCACATCACGCTTTCATATGCTGGTGGTCATGGAAATGCGGAACACCATATCCCCAGTATACCTTAATGGGGATTCTTTTTTTTTTTAGAAAATTGTATTTGATTCAGTTTAAAATCCTCATTAAATTTCCTGGTGAGACATCCATCTAAATTTTAATTAGTTGGAGTGGCAGGTTCTTTTAAATGTCATTTGTTTGTTGAGTGACATCTGTAGTGTTTGAAATTCTGAAAATACATGTGGGGGGAACTGGTTTCATTTTTCTTTGTGTACAGGATTATATGCCCACAAAAACAAGACACCCTTCCCATGTCTTTGTGGACTATCATGAGTAAAGTTCGCCTGGAAGCTATTATGTGGGTTAGTAATGCACTTACTTGACTCATCATCACCTTCATCATCATCATCATCTTGAATTGTAAAGTTACCATGCAGTGGGAGACCATTTTGTTGTTGTTGTTGTTGTTGTTGTTGCGAGTTATCAAAGTGTTCGTTCATTCTTATCAGTTCTGTCCCTTCCTTCTCCATTGCCACTTATCAGTGCTGTCCCTTCCTTCTCCATTGTCACTTATCAGTTCTGTCTCTTCCTTTTCCATTGTCACTTAGTCAATTCATACAAGCGTTTCATCTCTGTGTTTCTTGTTTTCTATGTGTTTTGAGTTTTGCAGTAATATTTTGTGTTGTGTAAACAAGGTATTTGTGTGTTTTCTTTGTATAGTTCATTTTTATAAAATTTGGGGAAGTTTTTCTTATGTTCGTCCCTGTGTTTTTCTTTCCCTTTTGGTTTAGGTTATTGGTTTCCAAACTTTTGGGTGCTGCCTCCTAGTACACATCCCTAGCATCCCCCACAAACTTTTTTTTCACTCAGTTGCTTCTAATGACCTCTTTTGTTTTACCTTTTCCTTGTTTTCTCTCTCTCTCTCTCTCTCTCTCTCTCTTTTCCCAGTTGGGAGATGACATACATTTTGAGAACCACTGATTTAAGTAGATCTGTTATTGGCATTCTGTTTTTTCAATTGATAAATTCCCCCATCAGCTTTGTATCTCTTTTTTTTTGTTTGGTTGATAAACTCCCCCATTAGCTTTATATCTCTTATTGGGATTCATCTCTGTGGAACCTCCCCCCCCCCCTTTATCTCTCTCTCTTTCTCTTAACCTTTTTTTTTTTTTATCTTTCATTGGTATCAACCAAGGTTAAATACTCTTGAAAGAAAGAAATTGAGATAAAAAAAAAAAGTAGAGAATAAACATTTCAAGTCAGAGTCTGATATCTTACATTCTTTCCATGCCATTAAACATTACCCAAGCTCACATTGTAGTTCACCGTGTTTTTCTGTTTTCTGCGAATTTTTCAGCCTCATCAAGGGATCTTATGCTCACTAATTTAGCCTCCGTCAGCGATGTTCTCATTAGAGTTTCATGTGGTCTACCTCAGTGTCTTTGCCCTGTTGTGTCCCGTTTGATAGCTAAAACATCAGCTGCTGTCTGAAGTCTTGTTTGTATAAAGGAATGGTTAAGTTTCAAGGAAACGTGTTTTAAAAAAAAATTTGAGCTATTTAGAGAAGTTGTACCTGGTACAGCCGAGAAACACATAAATGCCTTTGAATGTAAATACTACAGAAGATTTCTTCAGATATCATGGACACAAAAAAGAACATATATATCCATACTACAAGTACTTAATATTGAAGAAGGCTGGCTAGTAAAGAGGATTAAACAGAGAAAACTTATTTCGGACACATTAAACGTTATGATAATCTAGAGAAGACTGTCTTGGAAGGGTTACATAATGGGAAAAAAGAAAGAAAGGAAGACCAAAGTGAAGATGGCTGCAAAACATCGTTGATGATCTGCAAATGGATGCATCAGCAGCAGGCTATCTTTCTCACAACCGAGAGGCCTACAGGAGCGCTGTTAGGGAGGCAAATTTCCACAGGGGACATGCAAATGAATGAATGAATGAATGTACCTGGTGCATATTCTCAGAAAAGAAGCCATATTGTTGAAATAAATGTGTAGAAAGAAACAGCGACTGGGGGGTGAATGTTTATAAAACTTTGTGCATGGATCTAGAAATATTTGAGCTAATATTGTGTGACCATATGAGTTTTTTTTTTTTTTTTGGTTTAAAATATACATCTGTCTAGTTTAGACCTGTCCTGTGTCATTAACGCGAACTAGAAAGCATAATTTTTTTTTTTCTTATTATGATTGTGTTCGTGTTTGTGATTGTCCAGGGAGCTGGTACTGCAATAGGAGAATTACCTCCTTACTTCATGGCACGAGCTGCCAGGTTGTCCGGAGCTGACCTGGAGGATGACGAATTTGAGGAGATTGAGGAGCTGCTGCATGAAAAGACTCGACACCCAGAGGAGATGGTGAGAATTATCTTCACAGTCCCAGAGCAGTTTGTGAACTGACATGAAGTGCTAAACATTAGAAATTCTTCTTCTTGTTCTTATTGTTCATGTTCTTATTCATATTCTTCTTCTTCACCTCTTCCTCTTCTACTTCCTCTTCCTCTTCTCCTCCTCTTTTTTCTTCTTCTTCTTCTCCTTCTCCTCATCCTCCACTTCTTCTTTTCCTCCTCCACCTCCAGTTTCATGTGGTCCAGTTTCATATGGTCAGCCATCTAGACAAGGAGATGGGTTGCCTCCTTGAATCTCGCCATTAGGACGAGATCTTCATATGTGACCCACAGTTTTTCCACCTGTGCTCTTTTGCTGGAACCAGATTTTGGGCATTTAGATCTCTGTAGAGAGTGCAGGTTTGTAGAATGTGTTCTGGGGTCTGGAGACTGTTTTGGTATGTACAGAGTAGAGTTTGAGCAGTCTTCAGTTTGTGTAGATGGGCTTGTAATCTGCAGTGTCCTGTTTAGAGCCTGAAGATTGTGGTTTGTTGTGTTCTGTTTAGCTTCAGAATTGAGTCTTTGGGATACCTGTTGTCTGTTCTGTGTCCCGACGCAGTATATCAGGTCATAGACAGATATCAGGCCTAGCAGCTGCCACCCTTTTCAAAAAGAAGAGTAGGAGGAGGAGGAGGAGCACATGTCATGAAAAGACAGAAGTTAAAGAACTTGATGACCACTGGAAAAACTCAAGGGATAAAGAGTTGATAGATGAGCAGAAAAAAAAAATATCGGAATGAGATTGCTTAAGTGACGTGGAACATGATGGGCAGTCAGACTGACTGGGCATTCAGAAGGCTGGCAGAGACATAATGAATGAATTGTTCAGCTTCATGGGCCAGTGCCAAAGCAGAAGCTAATCCTATTGTGTCTGATTCTGAATACCATGAGAATGAGCAGTTTTGTATAGTGATAGCAGGGGAAAAAATGATATTGAATTATGCCAGTTTTCAACATTTCCCATGATGCCTTTTCAGTGAACTGCCATGCCAGGCTCTTGTGTACACTCTAGCCCAGCAGTTGTTGCTGTTAATATAACTTACATTGATTTAATAGATCTTTCATGTTTTTTTTTCAGGTTTATATCCTCCATGTGACCAGATTTCTGCTTTATATTTTTGCCATGTAGGGATTTTTGGAAAAAGTCAAACTGTCAGTTCACAATCTAGTCCAGCGGGTTGGATTCTTTGGTATCCTGGCTTGTGCATCAGTAAGTACAGAGTTTGACTGTGCCATGTGTTTTTGGTGTAGGAAATGGGGGCACCGTTGTAAGCTGTGCTGTGTATGTTTCATTGGAGTATCTGAGTAGTGAAGTGGTTAGTGCACTAGTCTCTTATGACAGAGGTCGGGAGTTTGAATCTGACCGGAGGCATCCCAGTCAGCCAGCTGTAGAAATGGGTACCTGACTTCTTCTGGAGTTGGGGAAGGAAAGGCGGCCAGGCGTGATACTGACCGTGTCACCTTCTAGTGCACTGACAGGTCAAGGAAAATATGGGCACTAATACCATATCCCTATGTCCCTCTAGGGCATGACAGGATTACCTTTACCTTTATTTTTAATGTTTCAGTGTAAGTAAAGCTAAAAGAGTAAAGGTAACCTTGTTATGCTGAGGAGGCACATAGAGGAAGTGGTGTTAATGCTCATATTTTCCTTAACCTGTATGCACACTAGAGGGGATGTGGTCAGCATCAGGCCTGGCCATCTTTCCTTACCCAGCACCAGAAGAAACCTGTACCCGTTTTTTACAGCTGGGTGACTGGGGCATCTCTGGCCAGATTTGAACCAGTGACCTCTGCCATGAGAGACTAGTGCACTAACCACTTTGCCACTCAGATGGCCTTTAATTGCAGAGATTAGCTTATGTAAGTTTTCTTTGATAATCAAGTAAAAGGCCAAATGATGCCCTTGTGGTATAAGAAATACACAACAAATGATAAGAAAATAGCTCGACATAACAAATTAGCAAACATGGAAATCTCCCATTCTTCATACAAGTCTCAACTCAGAAGCTATAAATCCAGTGTAGGCTCCATTTTATTATATACAACTGAGACACGGAGACCCAGTCAGAGAACTGAAAGTAGACTGAGAGGATTTGAAGGAAGATGCCTGGGGAAAGTTTTAAGAATACGTTTGAAAGAACACATGACAAATGAGGGAATAACCAAACAAATAGGCACTGAGAACATTACTAAAGGGGGTCAGAAGATGAAGATGGAAATGGCCAGGCCACATACTATGAATGAAAAGAATAAGACACCCATATACTACTCTTGACTTGGACACCTGAAGGAAAAAGAAAGAGAGGCAGGCGACTGGGGACATGAAGACGCACAATGCAGGGAGAACTAAAGGAAGCGGGAAGGACGTGGTTTGAGGTATCCTGACTTGCTCAAGAGGGTTGGCTGGAGAACCTTTGTTTGATGCATCATGCTCCATTGGGAGTACAGAGAACTGATGTTGATAATCTAGTTGTCATTCCTGCAGACCATAATTTTGACATAGGCGTTAATAGTGAACAAAATGGAAATTCAAAGAAATAAAGTGTTTGAGGAGAAAAATTAGTGTAATGAGAATACATAACATTAAACAGCAAGTCAGAAGATTTTTTTCGCACGGCACAATGGCCATAAATTAACAGGCATAAAATCCTTTGATGAGGTTGAAAGACTCACCGAAGAAAAATTGACGAACTACTTTGCGAGCCCTATATGGCGTTTAACAGCACGGGAAGCATATAAGATATAAGATAATGGCCACGGAAAGCATTTTGTGTTTTATGTAACAGCAACAGAACGACATAGCCTGGCAACACAAAAAAATGACTTTCTTCCAAGACATAAGCTAAGTTCCATTTTTCATAAATTTTTTTTTTTTTTTTTTAATTATCTCTTTTACATAAAGTTCATGTGAATCTACACTTTGTCTCCTCTGTCTGATTCTTTGTCCTGTTTATGTTTGTATGAAGAAGGCTAGCTCCGAAACGTCACATCGTTATAAACGTTAAGTAATAAGGCTGTTCCTACTTTTTTCCTAGTTTATACATCTTTGAAGATTTAAGCTTTCAGTTCCATGACTTTGAATTTTGCTGTGTTTCAGATCCCAAACCCCCTGTTTGATCTGGCTGGGATCACCTGTGGCCACTTCCTGATCCCATTCTGGACCTTCTTTGGTGCCACACTCATTGGGAAAGCCCTCATTAAGATGCATATACAGAAGTTGTTTGTTATATTCATGTTTAGCGCACATCATGTGGAGAGTGTGGTCAAGCTCATTGGGTGAGTGAGGAAGCTGGGACAGGGATCTGTACTGGGTTGTCATTGTCCGGTCTTTGGTGGCCTGGTTAGCTGGAGTGGTTAGGTGCTCGGTCTGTTAATCTGGTGATACCAGGTTCAAGTCTCAACAGTGGGGGATTTTTTTTTCCGGTGACGCTACACCAAAAAGCCCCCCCCCCCGAGTCCAGCCAGCCTTTAAAAATGGGCACCAGAGAAATCTGGGAAGATAGATGCGGCTAGGTGTGATAACTGACCACATCAGACTTTCATGTGCCGAAGGTCTTGGAAATATGAGCCCAACACCTTATCCTCAATATGTCTTAATGGCATGGAAACGGGGGATTCTTCTGTTACCATTTACCTTTATTGTTTAGCCTTTAGCTATTGCTTGTAAGAGCTGACCAAATTCATTGTCATAGCATCAGCAGTTTATATCCACAGGGAGACACACTAGGACACCCTTTTTTCTTTTTGTGTGTGCAAGATCCAGTTTCTTTAAACTTGTTTTACTGCTTGACTTTTGACTTTCTTTTACGTGTGCCATAATATCTTCATACACAAAGTTGCCATCTGTGTGTGGTACAGGCTGTTCGTTTGTTCTTTTAGGTACTTGCTTCTGATGGAAACCTTTTCTCGTGGTCCCTTACAAGAAGTTTTGTTTCTTATGGAGGAAAGTGATTTGAAAATTATGTAGTAACCACAGCAGATAGAAGCAGTTGCAATACAACAAATTCACAATGCCTGATGGGTAGTTTGAACTCATGCACCCCAGTGCTCTGCCCTTTAATCTAGTTGAAATCAAGGTCAAATAACATACATGAATTACAAAAAAAACAGTGAAATTTGTCCAAGAGACAGGACTGCAGATATAGACAGACAGTGCGAACGAAGAAGAAGAAGCTCAAATAAACATGGATGGTGCTGTGGGATCGCCCCATTGTTGAACAGTACACTGTAGTGAGATTTCTTTTGGGGCAGAGAGAGTGAAACTTGCTGAAATTCACAGCAGGATGTTGACTCAGTGCGGAAGTGAAAACAGCATGGTTGAATGGGTCAGAAAGGTTGAAAGCGGGTAGAATGAATGTAGCAGATGAAGCTCAATCTGGTCAGCCATCAGCATTTTGTACATAAGCCCGCACTGACAGTGTAGCAACTGTGCTCTGAATGTCTTCCTTATTCCCCCCCCCCCCCCCCCCCCCCAAAATCACTGATCTGGCACTGTGTGATTTTCATGTCTTAGGTCCAGTTAAAAAGGCTTTATACAGTTACAGATTCAGCTCTGCTGATGAGGTTAAAGAAGCGGTGCAGACCTGAGGTAAGGAGCAGCTGAAAAGCTTCATCTCCCAAGGAATGAAGAAGCTAGTGGAACAGTACAAGGAGTGCATCAACCCACAGGGGGGACTGTGTGGAGAAGTGTGACGGAACAGTACAAGAAGTGCATCAACCCACAGGGGGGACTGTATGAAGAAGTGTGACGGAACAGTACAAGAAGTACGTCAACCCTCAGGGGGGAGTGTGTGGAGAAGTGTGATGGAACAGTACAAGAAGTGCGTCAACCCACAGGGGGGGGGGGGAACTGTGTGGAGAAGTGTGACGGAACAGTACAAGAAGTGCGTCAACCCACAGGGGGGGGGCTGTGTGGAGAAGTGTGACGGAACAGTACAAGAAGTGTGTCAACCCACAGGGGGGGGAACTGTGTGGAGAAGTGTGATGGAACAGTACAAGAAGTGTGTCAACCCACAGGGGGGGGGGACTGTGTGGAGAAGTGTGATGGAACAGTACAAGAAGTGTGTCAACCCACAGGGGGGACTGTGTGAAGAAGTGTGACGGAACAGTACAAGAAGTGCGTCAACCCACGGGGGGGGGGGGGAGCTGTGTGGAGAAGTGTGACGGAACAGTACAAGAAGTGCATCAACCCACAGGGGGGAACTGTGTGGAGATGTGTGATATCACTGCTAAGTCCATTTGCTTGCATTTACCAGTATTAAAAGGAATGTTGCCTTTAACTTGCTTTGATTCATTTTGCAGTGTGATCTACCTTGTAACCACTGTGTCTCTAGAAGTTTGCCATATAATAGTTGCTTCCTGATACAGCTGCTATCCATTCCTGCAAGATTCCCTGACTGTTGCTGAAGTAGTGATAGCTTTATTGTTTTGTGTCTGCAGATTGATACCTTATTTTGGACACCTTGCACAACAGCCTTTCCAAGAATATCTTGAGCAGCAGAAACTGAAGCTGCATCATAAGCCAGGGACAGGTCAAGAGGAGGGGGTACATTTTTGTTGTCTGTCAGCATTTGTTTGTGTTCTGTGTTTTATTTTTCATGAGGTCGGGATTTGCTCACATATTATTTTTTATTTTTCATAAAGCCATCATTTCTTCATGCATTGACTGTGTTTTGTTTTTCATAAAGTCAGCATTTGTTCATGTACTGCACTTGTTTTATTTTTCATAAAGTCAGCATTTGTTCATGTACTGCACTTGTTTTATTTTTCATAAAGTCAGCATTTGTTCATGTACTGCACTTGTTTTGTTTTTCATAAAGTCAGCGTTTGCTAATGTACTATGTTTTGTTTTTCATAAAGTCAGCATTTTTTCATGTACTGCACTAGTTTTATTTTTCATAAAGTCAGCATTTTTTCATGTACTGTGCTGTATAAAATGGAATAGGTAATTATCTCTCAAATTTTCTTCCTGTTGTTCTTTCTCCTGTTGAGTTTTCCAGTGATTTTCAGTCTGTCTCTTATGTTGTCTCGTGACACATTTCACAGTATATTTGTCTTTAATTTAGGTTCAGTCAGATTTCAGTGTTCCCCATCTGAGAGAACTGTGACTTTTCTGGCTAGATTAAAAAGAGAATGATAAACATGAAAGATATTCTTCCTCTCCCTCCGTCTCCCTGGAACTGCGAGATGGCATTCTCTGCAGCCGATGCTGTGAAGATGTTGAAGCATGGCATCATGTCAAGTTTGGGCGCGGGTTACGGTGGCTGCTTTGTAAGTTCCTGAGTGGGGCTGAAAAGAAGGGGGCAAGCAGTACTTCTAGAGTCCACCACCGTAGGGACTGTAGCGATCTCTGCCCTGTTAGTCTGACTAGTCCTGTTATTGGAGATAGCTTTTCTGCCATAGCTCACCAGGTGCCAGATTGGAGGGCATCTTCACAACCAAAAAGATATTCAAATGTTGTAACAATAAAAGTAAATTTGCGTAAAATCATATGACAGACTTGTAAAGGTTGTAATATTTTGTAGCATATGATAAATTAAAAAGAAAAAAACAAATATTCAGATATTGTAATTCATTACCATAACAAATAACACCTTTGCTGGCAGAAATGCAGATGAAGCCATAGATTTGAATTATTAAGGAAGAAGTTGGCGATGGTTGGGTCATGTGGTTCGGATGATTGGTGACTCACTGTCAGATGGACACTTCAGGGGGAACAGGAGTAGGGGTAGGCCAAAGGAGACACGGAGAAGAACAGCAGAGATGATGTTGAATAATAGAGGGCTTGCTCGGGCAAAAGTAGGAAAAGAGGTGAAAGTGTTTGTGGAAAACCCTTGTGGAACCCCTATTGTCTTGGCTATCTAAATGTCCAGAGAGAGAGAGAGATTGATTGTAGTTCATGATAAATTTAAGTAGATATTGAAATGTTCCGAGCGTAATTAAATTTATTCCTGTAAAAGTAATGTCCTTGTTGTTTCAGGGTGGCAACATCTTGTCCATGTTCTTTGAGAAGCTGGTCCTGTTTATGGTGGTATATTTCATCCTCTCGATATTCAACTCCATGGCCCAGAACTACCACAAAAGACTTTGCAAAAGCCAGCGAGCCCACAGAAGACAGGAGCACTAAGATCAGGCAGATGATGACCGAAATACAGTGCTGCTAGAGGAAAGTTGTCATTTTGTGGCGTTTTGATGCAACCAGCCTCTGTGTGATGATTTCAGAAGTGAAGTTTAAATTTTAGCTCATCTTTAACTCAAATTTTAACTTATCTTTAACTCTCGGTGGGCGTGTTCTTCCTCTATTCTTTGGTTTTTTTGTATTTGCTAAAGGTCTGCCAACTGCAGATTTGTCATGTACTTGAACCATACTGTTTTCTGCGGTTTTTGAAAGGGATTGAATAGTTTAGAACCCTAGTGATTAAAAAGCATCGAACAGCAATAGAGAGTTCGTTCTGATGTATCAGATCTGCATGCTAAGCATTTTCTTATATGAGCCTGAAGTGCGGGTAGTACTTGCACGGCCAAAGCATGAGAAAAGAGCTTAATAGTTTGAGTATTCATCGCCTTCACAAGATAATGAATATCAAGTGCCCCAGCGCAAAGTGGTCGACTAGGAGGTACAACAGTGTGTGCCAAGTTTCCATTCCTCATTGCAGCATTCTCCAGCAGGTGGGGAGGATGAACACAGAAAATTCATCGTTCCACATCAGTTTGCAACTGAGATATTTGAGACACGTAACTATGCTTCCGTGGACGGATTTTGAATGATAGTGTGTATATGCCCCCGCTGTGTTATAATGTTTACCATTTTAAAAATGTAATACAAAAATACGTGTGTTTATTCTTATCAGTGAATTCCGATTTTTGTGTTTTATTGGTGAGTTTGACTGATACTGTCGTAATGACCATACTTCAATTTGGTTGTTGTACCTTATAAGCCAGACTTGTTTTTAAGTGAGCTTTTTTTTTTCCCCCCCATCTTAATTCACCGAGTGATATGTGTATTGTGTATCCTGGTTTGCCTTGCCTTCCATGTTGATACAGTTTTCAGAGGCAGTTTTAGAAACCAAAAGAGAGACATGCTTGTTTGTACAGCTGGGACAACTCAGATACAGTGGAAAAAAAAAAAAAGATACTTATTCTTGTTTGCTAGTGAAAGGGAGTTCATTCTTGTCTACGCTACTCCGGTACTGACTGTGTGATGAAGAAGCATGAAGTTGGGTAATTGACAGTGTCCTGCATCGCCTGGAAGGATGTGGGATTGTAGTCCCATTACCAGTGCCCTCTAGTCAACCCCAAGCTGTAAAAATCAGTACCAGGCACACTTGTGTTGGGGAAAACAGCTCATGCAGATGGAGTTAATTTTAATACCACAAGGTGAGGTGCACCAGATTGCGCTGATAAGTAGGTTGTTGATGAATCATTGAAAAAAAAATTAAATAGGACACCATAAAGAGTTCAGTCCCATAAATATGTGACTTGAACTAAGTTAAGAACGGATGAACCAAAAACAAACAAACAAAAATTAATTTGTGAAGTTCATTTCGGTTCTGGTCACACAGATAGAAACATAATCCTGTAAAAAACATAACTGAATGACTGTATTCTGCCAAGAGCAAAAGAAGTCTGAGTAGAACAGAAGGAGTCTGCTTTAGAACAGAGGATAACTGCAGCACAGAAAAATATGGCAGATAATAGAACAAACAATTCCACATCATTATTTCATCTCCAGAGTCCAGGTCAGGGAAATGAATGTGGAATTCTTAGTTATTTCATTAAAATGTAGTGTAGTGTAATATGAAGGATTACATTTTATGGTTTGTGTGAGTTTTTAAAAGTTGTTAGTTGTACATCATAAACATATCAGGTTGTAGAGCTTTAATGGCGTTTGTCAGAGGGTAAGGTGATATTGTATTATGATACTTTCTATGATCTCTCTCTCTCTCTCTCTCTCTCTCTCTTTCTCTCTCTTTGGTCCATGTGAGTCAGGCATTGGTTGTCTTTGGTTTCCTCAACCATCTGTCCTTGCACTTTCAGTAAGCTGTGTGTTGGACTGTGTTCTGTGCCACTCTTTTAGTCTGTCGAGTATCTTGCTTGTTTGTTTGTTTTTTTTTTCCTTCCTTTGTCCCTCCAGTTTTCCTGTTGTTGCTAGGTATTCTAGGTTGACCTCTTCTCAGATACTTGATATGATAGGGCACGTTTATTGACAGTTGCTAGGATTTTAGATGCTTTCAGGTACTTGCTATGATAGGGCACGTTTATTGACAGTTGCTAGGATTTTAGATGTTTTCAGATACTTGTCAGTTTTATAGTTTGCTTTTATGTACTTATATATTATGAAAAGGTATTTAGGTATTGGAGAATTGTTGGAAAGAAATGACTGAAATCAGTTTTAACTGCAGTGTGGATTTGCTGAATCAATATTAAAGAGCCAATATTAGGATCAAATGTAGCTGAGAAAGGGCCCTTAGTTGAAGTATAATCCAGAAAGGACCCCTAGTTCAAGTATATAATCCAGAAAGGTCCCTTAGTTTAAGTATAGCCCAGAAAAGAGCCTTAGTTTAGTTTAAGTGTAGCCCTGAAATATCTTCTAGCTATTGGAACTCTAAGAGCTGTGAAACTGTATTAAATGAGAGATGTAGCAGCTGTCTTTTTCTAATGAGATAGCTTTGAAGCAGGTATGTGTTAACTGTCTGTGAGCATCATTTTAATGAGTAGCTTGTTTCATGGCTGATTCAACCAAGTATTTGACAAACAGTAACAGCAGACCGTTCTGTTTATTTGCAATTCCCAGCCTCTTTGTGCTTGTGTAATTTGTCTTCAGTTTTGGCCTTCATTTCCTTCTTGGATAATGCAACCCTCTTATGCAGCCACTCTGCGTGTGGCACAGTCTTATGCCAGTTCCTACGAGTCTGCGTGGCTGATGGGCAAACTTAAGATGATACAAACAGGACATAAAACAGGGATAGAAGTTGTGAAAGGTTGGAAAAGTTTGTGGTACAGTCTTTTGTTAATTCTTATTGGTCCTTATTTCTGATAAGAAACTGTCATATCTCTCTCTCTCTCTGAACCTTAAGTGCCCAGGGCACACGGGGGTTCCACAAATGCCTTTTTTTCTGCTCTTGCCCAAGTGAGCCCTCTATTGCTCAACATCCTTTCTGTTGTTCTGCTCCATGTCTCTTTTGGTCTACCCTTACTTCTGTTCCCCTGTGGTGTCCATCTTAGTGCTATTTTTGGTAGTGAGTTGTCAGTCATTCGGAGCACATGTCCCAACCATCGCCAGCGTCTTTCCTCAGTAACTGCTGTCAGTGGCTTCATCTGCATTTCTGCCAACAAGATGTTATTTCTTATGGTGTTTGGCCAAAATATTTTTCTAATTCTTCATAAACATTTAGTCTGGAAAGAATTCAACTTGTTTTCTATGGTTTTGGTGATTTTCCAGCATTCACTTCCATAGAGTAGTACACTTAGAACATTATCCTTAAATATCCTGATTTTCGCAACTGTCATAAAATATCCATGAGTCTTTGTTCAGTCTGCTTTGTAGCCTCTTTGTTTCTAGAAGTTTGCCATATATTATTGAGAAACTGAGTGTGAAAGATTGGGAAAGAGTTAGAACAGTAATTGATGTGGGATGAGAACTGAGATGAAAGACACCATTCATTGCCATCTGCTGGACCACCCTGGCTGGAAGATCTCTGGAAACATTGGCCAGACTGCACCATGTGTATTGGAGATACAAACCAACTGGCACAAGAAAACCAAAAGAAAAAAAAAGGATGAGAATCTCATTAACCCGGGGATTGGAAAATGAAGAGTAGAGAGAGAGAGAGAGAGAATAGCAGTCAACCTGATTCGAGATACAGAGGATCAAATGAGATGGAGAGAGAAGATTGTCTATGCCTATTGGCATTGCACTATGTGATCTGAGATGAGTCTTGATTGTCGAGATCTAACCACTTCAAACCTTGAAGCTTCATTCATCGTCCATGGGGTTCTCTGACAGCAACAGTTTGGTCTTTTTGGACCGTCGGTGAACTTGGCAAGCTGAGATTTATGGAACTAAACTTAATGAAAAATGGAAACACAGAATTATAATATATTGTTTCTTACCTTTTTTTTGTACATATTTTTGAGTTAAATCCCATTCATGTTAACTCTTGTTTTTTTTTTTTTTAATACTACATCATACTATAAATAACCCAGTAACTTATTATTTCTAACTAGTTTCACAAGCCCAATGGCTACATTTGTATATATAAATTTCGTAACTGTGTCACATTACTGTCCAGTATGCAGAGTTATTATTATTATTATTGTTGTTACTCATACTTGGTTGTGTTGTTATTAACATTGCTGTACTACATATGTAGGAGTAGAAAGTTGTTACTTTAGTTCATACCTAGCAGTGAAGTTATTACTTTAGTTCATACCCGGCGTGAAGTCATTACTTTAGTTCATACCCGGCGTGAAGTCATTACTTTAGTTCATACCTGGCAGTGAAGTCATTACTTTAGTTCATACCTGGCGTGAAGTCATTACTTTAGTTCATACCTGGCGTGAAGTCATTACTTTAGTTCATACCTGGCAGTGAAGTCATTACTTTAGTTCATACCTGGCAGTGAAGTCATTAGTTTAGTTCATACCTAGCAGTGAAGTCATTACTTTAGTTCATACCCAGCAGTGAAGTCATTAGTTTAGTTCATACCTGGCAGTGAAGTCATTACTTTAGTTCATACCTAGCAGTGAAGTCATTAGTTTAGTTCATACCCAGCAGTGAAGTCATTAGTTTAATTCATACCCAGCAGTGAAGTCATTAGTTTAGTTCATACCCGGCAGTGAAGTCATTAGTTTAGTTCATACCCGGCAGTGAAGTCATTACTTTAGTTCATATCTAGCAGTGAAGTCATTACTTTAGTTCATACCCGGCAGTGAAGTCATTAGTTTAGTTCATACCCGGCAGTGAAGTCATTACTTTAGTTCATACCCGGCAGTGAAGTCATTAGTTTAGTTCATACCCGGCAGTGAAGTCATTACTTTAGTTCATACCCGGCAGTGAAGTCATTACTTTAGTTCATACCCGGCAGTGAAGTCATTAGTTTAGTTCATACCCGGCAGTGAAGTCATTACTTTAGTTCATACCCGGCAGTGAAGTCATTACTTTAGTTCATACCCGGCAGTGAAGTCATTAGTTTAGTTCATACCCGGCAGTGAAGTCATTACTTTAGTTCATACCTAGCAGTGAAGTCATTACTTTAGTTGAGGGGTCAGCAACCCACGCAACCCACACGCTGCTGAATCGTGCTAATTATGGTGTCATTGTTACATTATGTTACGTAAATCTGAAGCTTTAAGATATTTTATTATTATTATTATGTTCATTTATTAGCAGTAGACATGGACATAGCCTGCTGGTTGCTCACAAAGGTGGCATCCAGATTAGCAGTAGACATGGACGTGGCCTGCCGGTTGCTTACAAAGGTGGCATCCAGATTAGCAGTAGACATGGACATGGCCTGCCGGTTGCTCATAAAGGTGGCATCCAGATTAGCAGTAGACATGGACGTGGCCTGCCGGTTGCTTACAAAGGTGGCATCCCGATTAGCAGTAGACATGGACGTGGCCTGCCGGTTGCTTACAAAGGTGGCATCCCGATTAGCAGTAGACATGGACGTGGCCTGCCGGTTGCTCATAAAGGTGGCATCCAGACCATCTGTAGCAAAAGGATTCCCAAATTGAGTCACTGCTGTTAAAAAAAAAGAACAAAAACAAAACCCCCCAATGATTATGTCTCCGGTGTTCGTGCTTTTGATAAGAAATGTTGCCGACCTCTGCTTCAGTTCGTAAGTAGCAGCGAGATAGTTATTTTAGTTCCTCCTCTGTGACCCACCACAGAATACGGGACCAAGTCCCCCCTGGTGCTCTGAGCTTGTGTCCTACATGAGACTTATCTCAAGGATTACAGGAGTAAATTCAACATCACATGGGGGCGATCATGATGGTAGAAGTATTTGATGAAGTTTTAGTTCGTACATCTCAGTAATTCTATTTCTTTTATATAAGTAGTTTTTTTTTTTTTCAAAAATAATTATAGCCATACTCTCCAAATTCTTTTGTAAAGCAAGGTCCACTAGCTGTATGCATTTCTTCCTTTTTCTTTGGAATACTTATTTTCTTTCACACTGAGATAATTTGCTAGCTCTGGATGATTCCATTCTTCTCAGGGGTGTGCAGGTGTTACTTGGAAACACTGTGACCATGTCATCAGTTGTTGAGTGCTTTTATTTGAGTTTGATACCGCTTTCCTTACATAATTGCGGGTTAAGCCAAGAAGCTTTGCTGATCCGTAGCATTTTGTATCATTGTTTGCTCGGTACCATGCCCAGGTCAATGGAGCTGGTAGTAGGTCTCTTACTTGGGTCTGTAACAGTTGGGTGTCTTGATCATTGACACATTTTCTGGTCGTGAAGCTTGTCCTTTCTGTATATCGAATTAGCTCTGTAACGCTCAAAGATGTTGGAAAATTAATTCGCTGCTGGTAAGAGTGCATGCACTATTTCTCATGTACTTGTGTAATAATCAATGCCAGATTTCAGTCATAGTCCAGGATGTAATCTTTGAAAAGCTCATATAAAAGACTGTGTCAGAAAGCGAATTGATTGAACCAAGCTATAGTACAGGGCAGGAAGATGAGCGGCAGAGAGCATCTCCTCAGAGCAGCCAAGAAGTAACTGCCTCCTCAGCACTTCAGCACCCACAAACCAGGGCTTTTCAGCCAGTGGGGGAGGGGGGGGGGTTGGTTGTAGATCAGTTCTCAGTCTGTTGATCTATGGTCCAAAATCCCCCCCCCCCCCCCCCCCCCCCAGGGGGTGGGAGGAACTACCCCAGCCTGTAACTTTCACATATTAGCATTTTGTAATCAACTATTCACACATCTCAGATCACCTGAAAGCATGGCCGAATAGGGGCTGACTGTCCATCCTTAGAGAGTTATAAGTTTAAACAGCCAAAACGTTTACTGGGGGGGGGGGTAACTTCCTCTTGGGAGTTTTGTTGCTTATCTACAACAGAGTTGCCTGCCCGTAAATATAATAGTCATCACATTTTGTTTTCATCTTGTTACTAAATAATGCGTATTCCTACAGTTTTCTTTTTACCATCAGAGTACATTCCACAGCTATTACAACAGTGATTCCAAATACCTTGTTATTAGGTTTTTCTGTGGTCTGCGAGGCTGTATGAGGGATGTACAGAAACCTCACATAACCATGTCCAGCATTGCCCATATGAGAGGTATCTAGCATCCTCTTATAATTTGATCTAACCACATTCCATATGTTGTCAGTACATCTTTGAAATAATTTCACCATGAAACCATTGAATCACCCTTTGTCCTGATGTGATGTAACAAGTCGTGTATGTAGCACGGGCAGTTGATAATGTGTATCTGAATTATGTGGGAAATTAATACTTTGTATATGGATTGTGGGTATGTTCTCGATACTGTGTATCAAGGTTTCCGTGGCAAAGTGTCATCATATGTATCATATTTACAAAGAAGCATATTGAGTGAAAATGTCAGACCGCAACAGATTGTTGCATTTGCTTGACACTATGCATCATAACCTTCAAGACTAGTGTATCTAGTGTGAAGTGACATATTGTGTGCCAGAAGTAGAATGTGTAGTTTGTTGTATTGTTGTGTCATTGCTTATACAATTTCTTGCAGTTGATCCTGGGCTTAATAAGAGATCTGGGAGATTTTCATTGAAAACTGAGGCTGAGATGACATGATTTGAGACAGTGATGAGAGATTGGGGTTGTAGAGAAATATAATTACAAGATGTGTCTTGTCTGTAAAACAGATGTAATTTATACACCTATAGATGAAGCTTTGATATACTAGAAGTCTCGGTTAACTTTCAAGTACTACAATAAAATGTGTAAAAATAAAATGCATGTGTCATCATTGCAAAAGTGTTTCGAAAGAAGACATATTGATAATTATCACCCAATTTATTTTGATGTAAATCTTTTCTATTCATCACAAAAAAAAAATCATATGTTTCGGTTACTTGCAAACTTCAAGGATAATTTTCATTCATATGCTGAGTCTTCACCATCTGTATAGTCTTTGTGAAATCAGAAATGATAAAAATAACTAAATGTGTGAAAAGATAGCTAACTTCAGTGAATTTATTTACCTGGATAAATAAAATACTAGACTCTTTTGTGCTGGAGCCTACAGAGAAGCTTGTCATCACAGCCAACAGGTAGGCAATAGCCCAGGTTCCATCAGGTCACATGTTCCGCTATCACAATGCCACACCTTGTCATAACAGGCGTAGGAGCAATCACTCAGTCCTGGTTGTCAGTGGAAACCATGTTCAGACGAGATAGGATGAGTTTTACGAGCTAATTTTCCTCAAGCAACGTTCATAAAGAATGGGACAGAAACAAAATGATAAATTAGACGTGATATGAAATCTTTAACATCTATGAACTTCGTGTGACAAGGTTGTTTTGACTAGACACTGAATAAAATGTTATCCACGTGAATTTGCTGTTTAGTCATATATTTTAGAGGCCGGGATATTTTCTCGGAGCACGATAATTTTATTTACATAGCAGATTGGGCATGTGGCAGACACAGAGAGCTGAGAGCGTGGCTTTAAATTTGCAAGTGCAAGTCTTGCAGATAGTCTCAGAAAGTCGGACTGATGTTTCTTAAGACAAACGAAGTGTGTTTTCTTTTTCATCTTCCAGGGTTGTAACCATGTTGCAGGTTTTATGCAGCAACAACAGAGGACAAAAAAATTTTTTTTTGTCGTTCAGAAAAAGGGGTTCACTCGGAGGTTGATAAACTGTGATGTTGATGATTGCTCGGCCTAGGTTTCTGAATTAGGTGAACCAGTCAGCTTGTCCTGTTCAAGTTTTCTTTTGTAAATGTGCTTAATTTGTGGTAGATACCACATGCACTTTACTTATGTTGTGTATTTAGAGCTTCAAGCTTCATTGCACCTGTTCTTTACTTATTGCAATATTTGGTGATATCCAGGGCCAGGTGTTCGTACAGTGATTCCCAGCATGAAGACAGATGACACCTCCGGGAGCAGTTTTCAAGTATAAAGGGAGGGATATTGCCACCATAAAAGAATGTATAACGGTGAAAGTCTTTTCTGGATCATGAAGTAGGGAAAGATTCAGGGACAGCCTGGGTTGAAAAGGGAAGGTTGGGACATGGGGATGCTGAGAAGCCTGACACATTGTAACTGGGTCTCAGCTGTAACTTGGTCTTTGTTGTAACTGGGTCTCAGTTGTAACTTGGTCTTTGTTGTAACTGGGTCTCAGCTGTAACTTGGTCTTTGTTGTAACTTGGTCTTTGTTGTAACTTGGTCTCATTTGTAACTTGGCTTTTATTTCCCACTTTTGTCAGGCCAGTGACTGTAGCAGTAATATCATATCGTTGTCTTGTTACTGTATAGCAAAGGTGGCCTAGTTAACTGAGTGGTTAGGTGTTCGGTTTACTAATCTGGTTGTACCGGGTTCAGTCCCAGCAGTGGGATTTTTTTCTGATATACTGAAAAAGACCCCAGGGTTGACCCAGCCTCTAAAAATGGGTACTAAGGAAATCTGGGACGGTAAAGGAGCCATGCATGATACTGATCAAATCACATTATGAGGGTCATGGAAAGTATGGAGCCTAACACCGTATTCCCCAATATGCCTTAATGGCATGGAAAAGGGAACTTTACCTTTACCTTACTATAGCAAAGACTGTTTCTACAACTTGTTTTTCTTTCACATTACAGATGATATTAGCACAACAAATTTTCCAAACTTTCTGGCTTTTGAAAGCCGTTCTTCTTGTCATTAGTCTAGTGTGAAGGTAAAGAAGGTGAGAGAGGATCCAGCAGTAAATGAGAGAGGATCCAGCAGTAAAAGTGGTATGCAGCAGTATCTTAGAGGGAGGTGTATGGTGTGGTTTTACGAAAAAAAAGGAAGAACAGTTAGCAATAAAGAGTAGAAACAGTGAAATGGTTATGAAAGACAACAGTAACAACCCAGTATTTTAGAAGAATTACTTTATCAGGAACAACAGGAAAACAGATAAAGAACATGTGAAGAAACTTATCTACAGTCCTCTCTGTTACGCTCATTGACAAATGCTGAATGACTGTGACTGAGTGAAAGCTGTAATGATGAAGGGCAGAATGTCAGACGGGGCCTGCGCACCCAGCTCTTAACCCTTTGAAAATAAAGTATGTTTGTTCGTTCGTTCTCTGTGAGGGAACTGGGCAGACTGTGGCTGCCGCAGGCAGAAGAGGAAATACGAGGAGACTTAGCCAGATGTAGAACATGGTCAGCCAGAGACTAACTACAGAGATATCTAGAACATGGTCAGCCAGAGACTAACTACAGAGATATCTGTGCCTTTTGTTATCAGATGCTGTGCCTGCTGCCACTCTTCTGTTTATGCTTCCCACCATCTTGTTTTTATTGCTAGAGCAGTAGTTCTCGGTGTCCCAGGTCCCAGTCCTCCCTTTTCAACCCAGGCTCCACCCCCCTGAATCCTCCTGTATATATTAAATTGTCACCCAGAAAGGATTTTGACCGTTATACATTCTTATATGGTGGTAATTAATGAAGTGTTGACAGTGTAATGAAAAAAAAAAAAAACCAAAACAGACTGACTTGAAATTCCACCTTCAGGAGCCACTTGCTTTCCCCATTGAGAATCACTGTGTTTAGAGTTAGGTTTAAGGTTGGCTTTCTTAAAACTTCATCATCAGATTGGTGGATTGATGGGAGAATAAAAAGAGGTGCCACATTTGGCAAATTTTGACTGGCTGTAGGATAGAAACAGGTGCCCATTTCGACCAGTGATAGGATAGAAACAGGTGCCCATTTCAATCAGTGGTGGGATAGAAACAGGTGCCCATTTTGACCAGTGATAGGAGAGAAACAGGTGCCCTTTTCGACCAGTGATAGGATAGAAACAGGTGCCCTTTTTTAAAAAACTCGCGATAGGATAGAAACAGGTGCCCATTGCGACCAGTGATAGGATAGAAACAGGTGCCCATTTCAATCAGTGGTGGGATAGAAACAGGTGCCCATTTTGACCAGTGATAGGAGAGAAACAGGTGCCCATTTTGACGGTAGGACAGAAACAGGTGCCCATTTTGACCGGTGGTAGGATAGAAACAGGTGCCCATTTTGACCAGTGATAGGAGAGAAACAGGTGCCCATTTTGACCAGTGATAGGAGAGAAACAGGTGCCCATTTTGACCAGTGATAGGAGAGAAACAGGTGCCCATTTTGACGGTAGGACAGAAACAGGTGCCCATTTTGACCGGTGGTAGGATAGAAACAGGTGCTCATTTTGACAAAGTAAACTGGCAGTAGGATAAAAAATAAGTGCCCATTTTAACAGAACTTTAGACAGGCAAGAGGATAAAAAAACACCACCATCTTGACAGAAATGTGGGCTGGTTGAAAGGTAACATATCATTAAGGTTTTTTCCCTAACTTATTTTCACTGTTCATAGCACTAGATATTTCCATTTGTTGGGTACCAAGTTCTAGTCTGTAAATGTTTTGTTCTAGCGTTTCATGATGTCTCATCCTCCACATGAATATTCATGATGTCCCATGCTCCTGTGCTCAAGGTATCCCAAAAAAACATGAATGATTACGGTTGATGTATTATTATTATAAGCAGCTTCTTTCATCATTTACATATGAAGCTACAGCATCTGCTGAGCCATAGAAATCTTTTGGAGGAAACCCTGTACTTGCTTAGAATAACTTGGGCTTTGGCTGGCATGTTTAGAACATCTTCAGACGGTGAGAGAAAACCTGGGTGGAATGTTTGAAAAGATCAATGTATTTTATACTTTCTTACAAAAACAAAAAAAAATCCAATAAAGATCTGTTTATTTTAAAACTCTGCTGTATCTGAAATTTTATCGTTATTTACTTTATGTATAGTTTGGGTGGCGTAGTTGTTAGTGTGCTTATCTTTCACAGCAATGTCAGTGGTTCATTTCCAGCAGGAGACACTCCAGTCACACAGTTATAGAAGTGGGTACATAACTCCTGAAGCTGAGAAAGGAGATACTCCAGTCACACAGTTATAGAAGTGGGTACATAACTCCTGAAGCTGAGAAAGGAGATACTCCAGTCACACAGTTATAGAAGTGGGTACATAACTCCTGAAGCTGAGAAAGGAGATACCCCAGTCACACAGTTATAGAAGTGGGTACATAACTCCTCCTAAAGCTGAGAAAGGAGGTGCTCCAGTCACACAGTTATAGAAGTGGGTACATAACTCCTTTAAGCTGAGAAAGGAGATACAGTCACACAGTTATAGAACTGGGTACATAACTCCTTCTAAAGCTGAGAAAGGAGGTACCCCAGTCAGAGTTATAGTAGTGGGTGCATAACTCCTTCTAAAGCTGAGAAAAGAGGTACCCCAGTCACACAGTTATAAAAGTGGGTACATAACTCCTAAAGCTGAGAAAGGATGTACCCCAGTCACACAGTTATAGAAGTGGGTACATAACTTCTACTGAAGCTGAGAAAGAAAGGTAGCCTGTCTTGACACTGACCGTGGGCTAATGGGTCAAGGAAAATATGGGTCTCCGTGCCATTTTATAGTTTATTGAAAGAATGAACTCAAGTAGGAGGAAAACAAGTTCCTTTTATGTAAAAATAACAACTTTTAATCTGTAAAACAAAAAAAGCTACAGGTAACAAACAGATCATGTTTTAATATTCCGACAAGCCACGGAAAATATGGACACTAACACCATATTGAGCTTCAAGCAGGAAAAATTGCAACAGACGTTTTCTGTATTAAAAATCTCTGTGAGCGGACAGAATATTCAAATGTTGGCATCTGTCGGAACACATGGTGCTGATAAAATTACTTCAACAACACATTCGTGGTTAAAATATGTTTATTTTGAGCAACTGGGAAACAATCGCCTTGCTCAGAATTGTTTTCTCCGTTTCAGCAATTCCAGGGACATTCATATGTGATACGAATATAAGTTGGAAGACATCATATGGAAGCTGGACAAAAATCATTTCAACGGAGCCAGAACTCATCGAATGTTGAATGTGTGAATTAAAATGACAATTACTCTGACAAATAATTCGAGGCCGATGTAAAAGAATGTAGGGAAATAATTCTTTTACTCCTCTGCACAGCTTTGGTAGAGTGACAACGCGGCTGTCAAAAGCCAGCAAATCATAGATGGCCAAGACCCTGTCTCTTAGTTAACAGGCCCAGTCTGGACAATGGAGTAGTAAGTGCTGCTGTCCACGTGGCGTTGGGTTCTGCTGAGAAATTATTGCAGATGGATGTCTTTATAGAGCTCGGTGATATCCTTCAGGATGTCAAACTGGTCCTGTTGTATGGATCGGAAACATGGACAGCATCAGCTAAACGCACCAAGAGACTGCAGACCTTTGTTAACACTTGCCTAAAGAAGATCATGCAGAATAGATGGCCAGATGATATCAGCAATGAAGAACCAATCCCACAGTGAAAGAAATGGTAATGACAAGATGCTGGAGATGATTAGGACCTACACTTGGAAAGCCTGCCACAAACATAACCAGACAAGCTCTCACCTGGAATCCCCAGCGTAAGAGGAAACAAGGAAGACTTAAAATCACCTGGTGAAGGAGTCTTGGAGCAGAGATTAAAAAAAAAGATGGACTACAACCGGAGACGGACAGAAGAAATAGCCCAGGACAGAAATAAATGGAGAGCCCCCATTGATGGCCAACACCCCAAACAGGAATAAGGAAGGAAGGAAGGACTGGCTTCATATAATGGGATATTTAAGATGCCTGTACATTCCTCCCTCCACCTCTATCATGGGTGGCTTCTTCCCGTTTCCCTCATTTCTCAGCGTTAATGTTTTCTGTGCTAGACTGCCTGGCGATAGATGTGTAACATGGCCAAACCATTTGATCTGTTTCTGGATGCAGTTTCTGAAACAACTAGTCTTAGATGGATGGAAAAATGTCAAAAAAAAAACAAACCAGCATCCATTTAAAAAAAATCTCGCAACATTGAGGAAAATGATCCATGTCACATGGATAAGTGGCTCCGCATAACTGGTGCTGTCATTTGAGATGACACTGTGTATTAGAGCGGAAAGTAAAGAATGCGGGGCCTTAAGACTAGAGCTGGCAACACAAACATATCTCCTGTCACGCTGACGATTATACCAATCAAATATAAAACTGACAGGAAACTCCTTTTCACAGAGGGTGAAACAACCATATCATGACATGAAACACCTTCCTTCCCTATTTCAACATGGAAAAATGTAAACTTTAAACTCCTTTCACAAACACAATTATTTTAGTAAACAAATGCTATTTTGTAACAAACAAAAAAAAAAGTCTCCCTGACTCTAAGTTATCATCCTAAACTTCAGTAAAGAAGAGTTATCCTTCTGTGTTTAAAAATTCAGACCGAAATTCATACATCCAGAAGCATATGCCGCACATTTTTCTGAACAGGTAGTCCTGATTATCTCTTTTCTAGGGCAGGCTGTAAGGGTACAACAAGGCTGTCTAACTCCCGTTTGTGTCCTGTCTCGGACAACCATATCTAGAGAAGAGAAAAATAAAAAGAATCGATTTTTTTTTAGTACTTCACTAATTAAATCTTGTTCTTGTGAATTCCTCAAGTTCGAGAGATTATCTGTAATTCCAAGTCTCTTTTATCTGTTGCTGTCCGAAGGCCACTGGGTCTGAGAATCTGTTCACATGTCCTGCAGTTCGATCAGGTGCAGAAGGCGGCAGGCTTTTGTGGCTTTTATCCTTTCTGATGAACTAAAAATCGGGCTAGTGTCTAAGCTATCAAGACTGTTATCAGGGTTTCCTTAGAGGCTCCACCATCATTATTAACTATATATATCATTATGGGGGGGGGGGAAGGTGAGGACGCTGTTCGATTAGGCGATCAGCGACCCATTTATGATATGCTAGTGTTGGGGTTAGCGAACCATAGCTGACCAAGACCCTGTCCCACTTCTCCATTGGTATGACCCCCCCCCCCCACTAGAAACAGGCCTAGCCTGGCTAATGGGGCAAGGATCACCACAGTCCCCATGGTGGTGGAGTCTGTTAAAGAAGCACTGCACATCCCCCTGCTTTCTAGCTGTACTCTGGGACTGAAAAAATAGCCGCCATAACCCACTCCCACGCAGACACGATGTTGTGCCTCAACACCTCCACAGCATCGGCTGCAAAGAACAACAGCTCGCAGCTACAGGGAGATAGTACAAGACATTATGATGTGTCACTGCTGAAACAAAATGAAATGCTGGCAGTGCTTTCTTCCGATTTTCTGCGGAAGTGTATGTGTTCTCTGCAGATGACGCTGTGGCACTCTTGGGGATCGTAAGGCATTTTCTTAATGACTTATCTGATGTCTCTGCTCAGGCTTCATATACCTTCATCAGGCGAGCCAAACTGAAGGAGAACTGAAACTGTTTTCTCAGGGGCTTGTTTGACGCCCAAGAACAAGACTAAGCAGAGTTACCTTCCCCAAGCAAGTCAAACTGAAGAACAGAAACTGTTTCCTCAATGGCTGAGTGGTTAGGTGCTCGGTCTACTGATCTGGTGGTACCGGGTTCAAGTCCCAGCAGTGAGGATATTTTTTATTTTGGTACCACCACACCAAAACGCCCTGGGGTCCTCCCAGCCTCTAAAAATGGTAAAAAAAAAAAGAAAGGTAAAGGTAAATCCTGTCATGCTTTGGAGGCACACAGGGATATGGTGTTAGTGCCCATATTGTCCTTGACCTGTCAGCACACTAGAGGGTGATGTGGTCAGTATCACGCCTGGCTGCCTTTCCTTCCCCAACTCCAGAAGAAGTCGGGTATCCATCTCTATAGCTGAGAGACTGGTGCGCCTCCGGTTGGATTTGAACCCCCTGACCTTCGCCATGACAGACCAGTGCACTAATCACTTCGCCACTCTCTCTCTGAACCTTAAGTGCCCAGGGCACATGGGGCTTCCGCAAGGGTTTTCCACAAATGCCTGTCCTTCGCCATTTTTTCTGCTCTTGCCCAGGTGAGCCCTCTATTGCTCAACATCCTTTCTGTTGTTCTTCTCCATGTCTCTTTTGGCCTACCCTTACTTCTGTTCACCTGTGGTGTCCATCTTAGTGCTATTTTTGGTAGTGAGTTGTCAGTCATTTGGAGCACATATCCCAACCATCGCCAGCGTCTTTCCTCAGTAATTGTTGTCAGTGGCTTCATCTGCATTTCTCGCCACTCAGACACCTCTAAAATGCCTACTAAACTGGCCTCTCTTAACAATGTTTCATGTGGTCAACCTCCTTTTCTTTAGCCTGTTGTGTTCCACGTGATAGCTTGTTTTGGGATTCTCTGATCGTTTCTTCTCATCATGTGACCAACATATGCCCATCTCCTTTTCCTGATCACCCATGAGACTGGTTGTTCAGTCATCTGTCTTATCTCTGTGTTGTTCTTGAACTCATTCCACTTTATGCCAAGTATTTTTCTTAGGTCTTAATCATGGTCAAATTCTGAAAGCCTAAGTATACTCAAGGCTGTTGGTCTTAATCAGGATCAAATTCTGAAAGTCTTAAGTATACTCAAGGCTGCTGGTCTTAATCATATCAAATTCTGAAAACATAAATTTTAGACAATATATAACATTTAAGAAAATCGATGCCTGGAGATGTAGATATACAGAAGAAAAGAGCATAATTCAATCGACAGAAATGAAAACCAATAAAGAAGTATTAAATCAACTGAAGTAAGGGTAGACCAAAAGAGACATGGAGAAGAACAACAGAAAGGATGTTGAGCAATAGAGGGCTCACCTAGGCAAGTGCAGAAAAAAAGGTGAAGGACAGGCATTTGTGGAAAACCCTTGCGGAAGCCCCATGTGCCCTGGGCACTTAAGGTTCAGAGAGAGAGAGAGAGAGAGAAATCAATTGAAACTGAAAAAAAAAAAGAAATAACGAAAAACAACCAGATTGTTAAAACATTTTGGTTATATCAAAGAAACGCTGGGGACATGGAGATGTACAATACAGGAATAACTAAAGAAAGCAGGAAGGACAAGGTTTGAGGCATCCCGACTTATTCAAGACAGGGCTGGCTGGAGAACCTTTGTTGATGCCTCATGCTCCAATGGTAGTACAGAGGACTGATGATGATGAAAGAGACTTAAGACACTTACGAAAAATCATACAGGAAGGATAAATAGAAGGGAAAAAAAGACCAAGAAGTTAGCAACGGTTTAGACCAATGGGCAACGTAAAAGAACGAACTGGTTTGAGCCTAGCGACATACAATATGAAAAGAGAGACCACGGCAAAGTTGGCGGAGCACTGCAGCCAATCGTTCCCGTGGAGAGGGCACAAGGTAACGATAAAATATAAACGCCATAAAGCACGATTAAAAATTATTTTTACGTGAAATCTGGACTCCACGAGGGTCTGAAACTCCTTCCTCTGCTCCCGTGAGAGGCCGGCGTCTTTGACCATGTGCTGCCAGGTGTCGATCTGCTTCTGGCGCTTGTTAAGCTCTTTTTGATATTTGGTGGGAAGAACTCCAGGGATGGACTGATGAGGATAGATGGGAAAAACTCCAGTAGCTGTTTGTGATTTTCTATATTCTTGTAACAGGGCTGACACATGACAATCTGATATCACTGACAGTATGGCACAAAGAAAGGGAAACATTGATAATGACAGCAGTGTTGATGATATTTTACAAGATATAACAGAATCTGATGAAGTGAGACAAAGGCACGAGGAATTCTGATGATGTGAGATAAAGGCATAACAAAATTTGATGATGTGGCATGAGACATAACAAAATGTGATGATGTGATACAACATCTAATAAAAATGTGATGATGTGACACAAGACATAACAAAATGCAATGATGTGACACAAGTCATAACGAAAATATGATGATGTGACACAAGACATAACAAAAATGCAATGATGTGACACAAGACATAACAAAAATGTGATGATGTGACACAAGACATAACAAAAATGTGATGATGTGACACAAGACATAATAAAAATGTGATGATGTGACATAAGAAAAAACAAACTGCAATGATGTGACACAAGACATAACAAAATGTGATGATGTGGCACAAAACATAACAAAATGTGATGATGTGACACAATACATAACAAAATGAGATGATGTGGCACAAGACATAACAAAATGTGATGA
Organism: Achatina immaculata; assembly: GCA_009760885.1. Taxonomy (NCBI): domain Eukaryota; kingdom Metazoa; phylum Mollusca; class Gastropoda; order Stylommatophora; family Achatinidae; genus Lissachatina; species Lissachatina immaculata. Next base: position 25,226,537 of record CM019698.1, read on the forward strand.
TATGGCACAAGACATAACAAAATGTGATGATGTGATACAAGACATAACAAAATGAGATGATGTGACACAAGACATAACAAAAATGTGATGTTGCAACACAAGACATAACAACGAGATGAATGAGATGATGTGGCACAAGACATAACAAAATTTGATGATGTGGCACAAAACATAACAAAATGTGATGATGTGACACAATACATAACAAAATGAGATGATGTGGCACAAGACATAACAAAATGTGATGATATGGCACAAGACATAACAAAATGTGATGATGTGATACAAGACATAACAAAATGAGATGATGTGACACAAGACATAACAAAAATGTGATGCTGCAACACAAGACATAACAACAATGAGATGAATGAGATGATGTGGCACAAGACATAACAAAATTTGATGATATGACACAAGGCATAACAAAAATTTGATGATGTGACACAGGACATAATAAAAATTTGATGATAACAAAAAATTTGATGACAAAAAAAAATTTGATGATATGACACAGGACACAACACAATTTGATGATCAGCAAGTCCCATACTACTCCAAGCTGCCACCCTCCCCCCCTTTGTCTCTTAGCCTCATCTATAACATCCTTAGAATCTTCTCTCTCTTAGTTGGCTCTTATGCACTTTCCCACTCCCTGTCTTTCCTTACTCCCTCCTCCCACCCCCAACTTCCCTAAATTTTTCCAACATTCCCATGGGGGTGGGGAGAGATGGAGTGGAAGGAAAATACTGCTCACTCTAGAAATGACTATATAACATGAATGTAACAATACATAATATGTAATACATTTATAATATAATTATGATGCTACACCAATGATGAGACATGCGAATGTGACAACAGTTGCAATATGACGCAAAGATGTAACAACACTTTCTAAGTGACTGGAAGACACCAGTGATCAGACATGATGTTACAGTGGCGTGAGACAGAAACTGCAATGTAATGACACAGGCAATGTGACGGAACTAATGATGTGACGCTCGGGGAGATGTGTGATAGTGTTGATGATGGCATAAGGATCATGGTGGCATGATGATACTGATGTGACATCATTATCTGACAAATCTGTTAGTGATGAATTATGTGTCAACACTGACATGACAATAATCTGACAATGATACATGATGTGTCAGCATCGAACTGACAGCAATCTGACAATGATACATGAACTGATAGCAATCTAACAATGATACATGATGTGTCAACATTGAACTGACAGCAATCTAACAATGATACATGAAATGATTGCAATCTAACAATGATACATGATGTGTCAGCATTGAACTGACAGCAATCTAACAATGATACATGAACTGATAGCAATCTAACAATGATACATGATGTATCAGCATTGAACTGACAGCAAATCTGACAATGATACATGAACTGATAGCAATCTAACAATGATACATGATGTGTCAGCATTGAACTGACAGCAATCTAACAATGATACATGAACTGATAACAATCTAACAATGATACATGATGTGTCAGCATTGAACTGACAGCAATCTAACAATGATACATGAACTGATAGCAATCTAACAATGATACATGATGTGTCAGCACTGAACTGACAGCAAATCTGACAATGATACATGAACTGATAGCAATCTAACAATGATACATGATGTGTCAGCATTGAACTGACAGCAAATCTGACAATGATACATGATGTGTCAGCACTGAACTGACAGCAATTCTGACAATGATACATGAACTGATAGAAATCTAACAATGATACATGATGTGTCAGCATTGAACTGACAGCAAATCTAACAATGATACATGATGTGTCAGCATTGAACTGACAATAATCTGACAATGATACATGATGTGTCAGCACTGGTGTGACAATGATAATGATATGTCAGCACTGAGATGACAATGACCTGACAATGATACAAGATGTGTCAGCATTGAACTGACAGCAAATCTGACAATGATACATGATGTGTCAGCATTGAACTGACAATGATACATGACGTGTCAGCATTGAACTGACAATGATACATGATGTGTCAGCATTGAACTGACAATAATCTGACAATGATACATGATGTGTCAGCACTGCTGTGACAAAGATAATGATATGTCAGCACTGAGATGACAATGACCTGACAATGATACAAGATGTGTCAGCACTGATAATAACACATAAAGCAACATGAAAGACACATTCATTGGCTAACTGGGCATAATCACCACAATCTTTGGTTGATCCTACATTTCTTTTCTACTCTCTCTCTCCTCTCTCTCTCTCACTCCTTTCTCTTCTCTCTCTCTCTCTCTCTTTCTCTTCTCTCTCTCTCACTCCTTTCTCTTCTCTCTCTCTCTCTCTTCTCTCTCTCACTCCTCTCCTCTCTCTCTCACTTCTCTCTCTCTCACTCCTCTCTCTCTCACTCCTCTCTCTCCTCTCTCTCTCACCCCTCTCTCCTCTCTCTCTCACTCCTCTCTCTTCTTTCTCTCTCTCACTCCTCTCTCTCTCTCACTCCTCTCTCACTCCTCTCTCTTCTCTCTCTCTTCTCTCTCACTCCTCTCTCTTCTCTCTCCTTCACTCCTCTCTCTTCTCTCTCTCTCCTCTCTTCTCTCTCTCACTCCTCTCTCACTCCTCTCTCTTCTCTCTCTCTTCTCTCTCACTCCTCTCTCTTCTCTCTCCTTCACTCCTCTCTCTTCTCTCTCTCTCCTCTCTTCTCTCTCTCACTCCTCTCTCTTCTCTCTCTCTCTCCTCTCTCTCTCTCTTCTCTCACTCCTCTCTCTCTCTCTCACTCCTCTTTTCTCTCTCACTCCTCTCTCTCTCTCACTCCTCTCTGAAAGGACACCTACCAAGCCCCTGTCTACCACCTGACATCCCTGGCAATTACTGTATATCTACCAACAGTAGTTCTCAGCATCTCAGGTTCCAATCCTCCCTTCTCAACCCAGATGGCCCACCAAACCTCCCCTATATATTAAATCATCATCCATAAAAGATTTTCACAGTCACTCATTCTCTTCCTATACAAAAAAAAAATAATCCTCCATTGAAAAGAAAGACTCCTCCCTTGGGGAGCCACTTCCCTCCATGCTGAGATTCACTGCTCCCCTGGGGAGCCACTTCCCCCCATGCTGAGATTCACTGCTCCCCTGGGGAGCCACTTCCCTCCATGCTGAGATTCACTGCTCCCCAGGGGAGCCACTTCCCCCCATGCTGAGATTCACTGCTCCCCTGGGGAGCCACTTCCCCCCATGCTGAGATTCACTGCTCCCCACATGACTGTAATAAATATGAAGAATTTTTTTTTTTTTTCGCAATTTGTCTCTAATGTGATAATATCTTATGTCAATTATTTAGTTATTTTAAACCGCTGAATGTGTGGATTAGAGGCTGAATATAAAAGTCTTGTTATTTTAAATATGTTTGCTAATATGTTCGTTATGCGTATATTATAGTTGTATTTAACTGATGCTGAATGTTTGTAACAGAGCGAAAGTTGTACGGCTGTCAGATGAGCTTATATGCCAAGTTCGCTTACTCATTCATTCGTTCACTTGCATGGACCATAAGCACCCTCTTTCCCCTACACTTTTCCTCGAATATGTCTTTTGGTATAGTGTTACATCTTTCATATGCGTCACAAATGTACACGCAACGTACATCGAGCACAAGCAACTCATGAAGTTTTGTGTGTTCGAACAGAAAATCCAGTCAAGACAACATGTTACGATTTTACCCTGGTGGGTCCTTGCATCTCGAAGGGCACAGACACTGGATAGAATTCCGACTCCGGAAGAATCTGCCAGATTGGCTGATCATCTCTGTGATCTGGACCTTTTAGAAAAGTAGAATTTTTACACTAGATATTTTAACTTGAACAAGATTTTTCTTCTTCCTTTTCTTCTTCTTCTTCTTCTTTCACAAGGATGAAGCTAGCAGTTTTCTACAGCCTCTGCCTTACATCTTGGCCAAATGGCCAGTTTCGATGGTGCTGATCCGTTGATGTATCTCAATGCCACATTATTCTCGGAATGTGTATTTTAGGATTTGAACCCATGCCTTTCATGGGAGCTCGGTTATGTGAGATACCTTAAATCAAGTTAAATCTGCAGTAAAAAAAGTGTAAAAGACAATCCCTGGGACATGGCACTGAGACCTAATTACCATGTCCAACTATGCAGCAAAATGGCTTACAGACCTCAATCACTGCAGTATTGATCTTTAAGGGGAATAGTTTTACTATACATATTAGCACTATCGAGGGCCTCTATATAGCCTAACACTGGCACAATATTTGTTCTCATTTCTTATAATTAATAATACCTAAACTTTGAATAAAACTCTCATAAACATTTTATATGCTAGTGATCATTTGCTTGTCCCTTGCGGAACTTTACCTCCCTAACAGCTCTCCTGTAGGCCTCTCGGTTGTGAGAAAGATGCCCTGCTGCTGATGCATCCATTTGCAGATCGTCAACGATGTCTTGTAGCCATCTTCGCCTTGGTCTTCCTTTCTTTCTTTTTCCCATTATGTATACCTTTCCAAGACTGTCTTCTCTAGATTATCATGATTTCTATTTATAAAAATCAGAGTTTTTGTTTTTGTTTCTGTTTACACAATCTCGACTCAAGTAAGGGCCTTTATTCATGGTACAGAACTTCCTTTGAGATCTTATTTTCCATTGTGCTCACTCACCCTGCATCTGGCCTCTCTAACATCGGAAAGTCAGATATCCATTTTACACTGCTGGGTTCACTAAACCCATAACCTTTAAGGTGATAAAATGGGTTTTGGGTCTCCAGCAAAGAAATATGTGTGAGGTACATCAATTCTGTAGCACTCCCAGTCTCATCAGATATTAAAGATTTTCCTGTATATCTAAAAAACAGAATCCACCAAAACGCAGTATAAAATTAAATGGAACAATTCTAAATCAGGTGCAGAAATTCAAATACCTTGAAGCAGTAATAACTTTGGATGGGATATGCAGAACAGAAATTAGTAACATAACAGGCCAAGCAAAGACTGCATTTGAGAGAACAAGAAATATATGCATTACATCCTTATCAATGAATGTTAAAAAAAAAAAAAACAGGTTCTAAATATTATACTGAGCCTATCCAAGATCACTGGAAACAACAGAAATGTGGTTTATAAAAAGAATGCTGTGAATTCCATGGACAGCAAAGATTACTAATAAAGAATGTTGTGAATTCTCTGGACACCAAAGATTACTAATGAAAAATGTTGTGAATTCTCTGGACACCAAAGATTACTAATGAAAAATGTTGTGAATTCCCTGGACACCAAAGATTACTAATGAAAAATGTTGTGAATTCTCTGGACACCAAAGATTACTAATGAAAAATGTTGTGAATTCTCTGGACACCAAAGATTACTAATAAAAAATGTTGTGAATTCTCTGGACACCAAAGATTACTAATGAAAAATGTTGTGAATTCCCTGGACACCAAAGATTACTAATGAAAAATGTTGTGAATTCCCTGGACACCAAAGATTACTAATGAAAAATGTTGTGAATTCTCTGGACACCAAAGATTACTAATGATGAATATCTGAGAAGACTGGGACAGACAAAAGAAAAAATCTTGTCAAAAAAATACAAGACAATGTAGTTTTATAGGGCATGCAGTGAGAAGAGGCGGTATTGAAAATATTGCACCAATGGGAAAAATAGAGGGAAGATCAAGAGGACGACCAAGAGAAATGATACTGGACAGTCTGACGGGATGGTGTGAGAGGAGATCACCAACTGAGCTGATGGCCTGCATGAAGGATCAGGTACTATGGATAAGCATATTAATGCCAGTCAGCACAGCACATGATGATGATGATGATGATGGCCCTGCATCTCCTCTCTCAAACCTGAAGAGTCAGGTAACTGGTTCTACTCGTGGGTTCACTGCAAGGCATCTAAACCCACAACCTTTAGGGTGAGAAGACAGGTCTTGGGTCTCCAACAAAGAAATATATGTGAGGTGCCTCAACTCTGTAGCACACCCCCCCCCCCCCCACAAATCTTGTCATATATTAAAGACTTTCTCGTAAATCTAAAGCTACCAAAATCTGCTCAAGACTCTACCTATACAGAGTGGCTGGTCCCACAGGTTCAGGGCTGCACCAACCCCTGCCCGGGCCATGTGCTCTTCCAGGCTTGCATAGAAGGTGTGGTAGGGGGCCAGCATGATGGTGTCGTTCCCGCTGAGAAGTAGCGGTCGATTTGGGGTCAGCAGGTACAACGTGCACAGCGTAGACCCACTGAGGGTTAAAAAGAAAAAAACAACAACAAATGTTTCAAAAGTTCAGAAAGAAAGATTTGTCTGGAACTTTCTCTCTTTCATCCACTCACCCATCCAGCTCCTCTTCTCTGTAAGGCAAAGTTGGAAGTACGGATAAGAGGATTAAAGATACTGTTAAACAGGGATAGGAATATTAAGGATATTGTTAAATATACTAGTAATATACAACAAAAAGTATATGTTCTTTAATATAGGGGATGGTGAGCGAAGACGATGTCCATTCTGGCAGCCAGTGATCCACAGCTGACATGCCAGGATTAGGGTTAGCAAACCATGGCTGATCAAGACCCCGTCCCACTTCTCCATTGCTACCCCTCAGTAATGCGTAAAATTTTTGAATCATGCAGGCAGGTAGAGGACAACACGTAGATACTGAAAAATGTTTGTGGTTACAGGAGTAACCAAGAGTATAGCATCTTTTATACAGGATGGGAGAGTATTCCAAAGATGTGCAGGGGAATAAGCAAAGCTTTTTCTAAAAAGATCAAGTCTAGGTTTTACAAGGAGAATATTTTTTAAGCATTGGCTACACTTTGAGGTTAGATTTAAGCAGTTCCCATAGACATGATGTGATTGGATTTGATATGATTATAAAGAAAGCCGTTAACAACAATATATAATGGATGACAATAAAGAGAATAATAATTGCCATCTTTAAAATTGGCAGAAGCGTCTACCAAGATAATGACAACCATATCAAGATAATGACAATCATATCAAGATAATGACAATCATATCAAGATAATGACAACCATATCAAGATAATGACAACCATATCAAGATAATGACAATCATATCAACATGACAATCATATCAGGATAATGACAATCATATCAGGATAATGACAACCATATCAAGATAATGACAACCATATCAAGATAATAACAATCATATCAAGATAATGACAATCATATCAAGATAATGAGAATCATATCAACATGACAATCACATCAGGATAATGACAATCATATAAAAATAATGGCAATCACATCCACGAAGCAAATCAGACTCACCTGATCATGAAGTTTCTACATGGAGCTATGACAGTCACATTCTCACAACCGCTGACATGAACCGTTGCCTCAACCGGGCCCAGAATTAAAGTTGTGTTCCTGCTCTTTTCTATCGTCACGGACCTACAGTTTTCAGGACCAAGAAAACGGTTACTAACCACCCATTTAATTCATTTATTACATATTACACCAATAGCCATTTTTGATCAAGCTTCATTCTGTATGGTTCTTAGCATTTATGACAAGTTGAGTGCCTTATTTTCTTGTGCCGTGTCAAACTATTAGGATACTTCTGTCTTGGTCTCATCTGCTTCATTTTCCACTGAGTTTTCCAGTGACTATCAGGTTCTATAACTTGTATCTTCCTGTTATCACCTTTTTTTCTTGTAATTTAACAACTTTTCATTGTTCTGCAACTTCTCCTGAGAATTCTTTCAGTCATTTTTTTCTGACCAACCGGAAAAATTTATTTTCACAAAAATTTATTTGCTTTGCCAGAATTTTCTTCCATTCAGAAAGAAAGGTTAAATTTAACATTAAGCCAGTGAATGAAGCTGGTCTTAAATTGGCTTTCATCATCATCATCATCATCATCATTGCCTTTTACTCCCTTGAGAGCATAGGCCACGGATAAAGGCTCTCCAGTCTCATCCCTGTTCTTGGAATGAATTCTCTGCCTCCTTCCATGTGTATCCCTTGTCTCTAAGCACTGTCATAATTTCTCTTCTCCAAGTAAGTCTAGGTCTTCCTCGTTTTCTATTTCCTTGAGGATTACATGTCAGTGCCTGTCTTGCTATGCTGGTGTTGGGTTTCCTCAGAGTGTGGCCAATCCACCTCCAATTCCTAGACATGATATGCAGGTTCATAGGTTCTTGTCCTGCCCTTTCCCAGACCTCCTCGTTCCTGATCTTGTCCTGCCATTGAATGTTTAAAATCCTCCTCAAGCAGTAGTTTATGAATGTTTGTATCTTCTGTTGTACTGTCTTGGTCATAACCCATGTCTCCAAACCATATAGCAGGACAGTCTTTACGTTTGTATTGAAAAGTCTACGTTTGGTTCTTGTTTTGATGTTCTTAGATGACCATATTTTGTTAAGTTGGATAAATGCTGTCCTGGCCTTGGTTATTCTTGACCTTAGCTACCAGATTTATGGCCCAAGCCATGAGAGTACTTATAATGAAATGAAGGCTTACCTCAGTGGAGACAGCAGGTACAGGAATGAATGATGACTGCGATGAATTTTAATTGTACTCATTTCTAACGTTCCAGAACTCTGAAAATAAATCAAATCAACCACAGATATAAAGGATGTTGCGAAAAAATATCATCATCACGTGCTATGTTGACAGGCACTGGCAGTTAAACTTCACCTTGGATCTTAATTCTTGCCTTTATATTTTCTTCATTTATAAGTGCTTACGAGGGGTGACTGATAAGTTTTCGGCATAAGATGCAACGGATTATTTGCGGACAACTTTTTTGGGTTATTTCTCAACATAGTCCCTTTGCAAGTTTATGCACTTAGTCCAGCGATCTTGGAGCACACGGATCCCTTCTTTGTAAAAGTCAGCATCTTGTGCCAGTAAAAAGTGGTCTACAGCATGAATGATGTCATCATCTGAAGCAAATTTGCGACCACTGAGATCCTTTTTGAGTTTAGTAAACAAGTAATAGTCTGAAGGTGCCAAATCTGGGGAATAAGGAGGATGTTCAAGAAGCTGGAAGCCGCAATTATGAATGGCAGCCATTGCTACCGCCAACTTGTGAACTGGAGCATTGTCTTGCTGAAAGATGACTCCTCTCATCAATTTCCCTCGACGCTTTCCTTCAATTTGACCTGCAGTTGATTCAAAAGATTAGCGTAATAGGCCCCAGTGACCTTTCTGTCCTTTTGAAGATAGTCTATCAATAGCACACCTTCTGAATCCCAAAAGATAGAAGCCATCACTTTGCCTGCAGACAGAACTACCCATGCTTTCTTTAGAGGTGGGGATCCATGATGTTTCCACTGCTTTGACTGTTCTTTGGTTTCTGGTTGAAAATGATGAACCCAAGTCTCATCCACAGTCACAAATTGCTGAAGAAACTTTTCAGGATCTGCAGAAAAATGGCCAAGATTGTCTCTTGACAATTGAGATGCTGTTGTTTGTGATCAGCTCCAAGAAGTTTCGGGACCCATTGAGCAGAGACTTTTGTCATTTGAAGATCATTGTGAAATAATGGCATGAACACATTCCTGGGAGATGCCCAACTTAGTAGCAATGTACCGCTCGGTTAGTCATCGATCTTCCATTATCATGTCATGGATTCTGCCAGTGGTTTCATCAGTGGTTACCAGTCTGGTCTTCTTGGATGGGGATCATCTATTAGACTCTCTCTTCCATGTTTGAACTGAGCTGCCCATTTCTTCACTGCTGGAAGAAGGGGCACTCTCCCCTAGAGTCTCTACCATATCCTCATGGATCTCCTTCGATGATAAGCCTTTGATGCAGAGGTAGCGAATGGCTGCTTGATGAGAAATTGTATCCATTTTCTGAATTTCTGCCACCCTTTACCACTTCAGTAGTCTGTAAAAAAAATTGGTTGCAGTTAATTTCTTGAAACTTGGTGTTTAATCTTACATTAACCTGATCTACAAATGCACGTAATATCAAATGTGCGTTTCAAGTATTTGTACCTTAGGCTGCGAATTTATCAGTCAACCCTCGTATCCTACTTTCTGCCACTCTCATTTATGCATACTTTCCTCATTCTATCTATCTTTTCATAAAACTGTACCATACACCTCTATCTACCTTTGTTGCAACTTTCTCCCAAAACAATTCAAAGTTGCTACCGATGTTTTGTTGCATGTTCTTGTTCACTGTCCAAGTCCCACAGTGAGTGACAAATGCTGGCTTATCCTACCATGGTCAGGAAGCATTTGCTCCGTTTTCTTCTTCCTCCATGTTCGAGGTTGTTGGTCACATCAGATCCTGATCCCTGTCGACATGGCAAAGCCCGCAGTCCTCTCCAGATCCTGATAGGAGCCCCCAAAGCTTTTGCCCCAAGCTTGTGTCCTCTGGCCATGTCTCACGCCTCAGGTCCACAATGGTTTGGGCACTCTTGTAGGATATGTTCTGGAGTCTGGACTCCACTGCCACATGGACACCCTTGTGTGAGACATTTTGAATCGATGCAGGTGGCTCAGTAGTTTGCAGTGGCCTGCCGTTAGATGAAAGAGGATGGTTTGCTGGAGTCTTTCTAGATGGTGTGTTGGATCTGGTTCATTGCTGAATTTCAGTTGCTGTTTCCATTCAGATCTGCACTGGTCACGGATTACAGTTTTGTTTTTTGCCTCCTGGTAGTTTACTGGATGATTTGTTTGCTTTGTTTTGTTGCCTTTCCCTTGTGCCTCAGACAATCAAAAGTTGGCAGTAAAACTTGCTTACCCTTGCAATTGTCTGTTTGCTGACTTGGCTCATTATTATCATCTTGTTGCTGAGACAGAAGAAAAAACAAAAATAAAAATGATTTCCCATTGCACAGTAAAGTAACAGAACACGGTGTTGTATAATTAGACCTCGGGGGAAAAAAGTCAGTGATACTGGGGGGGGGGGTGGGGAAGGGGAGTGTGCTAGATAGTGAAGTTCATTAACACATTGTTCTCTCGTGGCTAGACAGCTGCTCACCCTACAGGAGTCCGCGGTCCGAGTCCCAGGCAATTCACTTGTGAATTTTCTAAAAGTTCTTTGTCTATGATTTCTTTTCGAGGTCTAATCTTACAGCACTGTTAAAAAACATAGACAATTTACCAAATGAAAATCTCTCCCTGGGGTCCCACCTGCTTCCTTGTTGAGAACCGCTGCACTGTACAGATCTAGCTGTGACTAAATCCGACAGAGTCAAATTAGTGCTTCCTTTTCACCCACATGGCCAGATGGTTAAGAATGTTCTCCGTGGCCACCTGCCTCTACTGTATCTCAAAACTGATACTCGCAACATCTTCTCAATCCTACTTTCCTACTTTCTTTTTCTTAAACAGTTTTAACATTCTGTTATTACAGCTTTACTGCACTGGCTTTGTGTATAGTTATATACTTAGTTTTATATACTGATACACTAATTATTTGTGTGTACAAATCTTCTTACATCTTACATCCTTCCTGTGCTGCTAAACGTCACATAGGGCCCGCATGGTAGTTCGCCAAGATTTCCTGTCCTCGGCGAGTTTTTCAATCTCATAAAGGGATGTTATGCCCACTGAACTGGCCTCTCTTAACAATGTCCTCTTTAGAGTTTCACATGGTCAGCCTCTTTTTCCTTAGCCTGTTGTGTTCCATTTGATAGATTTTTTTGGGGATCCTCTGATCGTTTCTTCTCATCACATGACCGACATATGTCCATCTTCTTTTTCTGATCACCCATGAGACAGGTTGTTATTTGCTTATCTGTCTTATCTATGCGTTGTTCTTGAATTCGTTTCATTTTATACCAAGTATTATCCTTAGGCATTTGTTTTCAAAAGAGTCTAATTTCTTTAGCTGATTTCCAGCTTTCACATGCATAAATGAAGATGGATAGCACATTTAAATTTGAAACACAAATCTAGTGTTTATTTAATTATGTAACATTCATGGTATATGCTCAGCAGAAGAACAGATACTTCCTCTGAGGAAATTATATTAATGTAACACATACACTCTCTATATAAGTCCATATTTTCACAAAGTCCAAAATTAATAAGTCTTCCACATCATAGTTATTGGGGAGGAGGGGGAACCACCTCAGTGGTGGACTGGTTAACGTATCAGTCTCTCATGATGGAAGCCAGGGGTTCAAATCTGGCTGGGTGTGTCCCATTCACCTAGACGTAGAAATGGCCACCCATCTTCTTCTGGAGCTAGGAAGCAAGGCAGCCAGGTGAGATGATGATCACACAGCCCTCTAGTGCTGCCGTTGACAGGTCAAGGAAAATTTGGCAGTAATACCATCTCCCCTGTGTGGCTTCAGGGCATAATAAGGCTAAACTTTTTTTTTTTCTGGCTACTCACCTTTTGATGTGATCTTTTGGCTTCGTGGACACAAAAAGGAACAAATATACCCATACTACAAGAACGTAACATTGAAGAAGGCTGGCTAGTAAAGAGGACTAAACAGAGAAAAGTTAAATATTTTGGACACATTAAACGTCATGATAATCTAGAGAAGACCGTCTTGGAAGGGTACATAATGGGAACAAGAAAGAGAGGAAGACCAAGGCGAAGATTGCTGCAAGACATCGCTGATGATCTGCAAATGGATGCATCAGCAGCAGGCCATCTTGCTTACAACTGAGAGGCCTACAGGAGAGTTGTTAGGGAGGCAAAGTTCTGCAAGGGACATGCAAATGAATGACTGGTGCATTTGTGGCAGTCTTTCAGCTACTCACCCTTTGATGTGATCTTTTGGCACAGATGGTGCATCTGTGGTGATCTTTCAGCTACTCACCCTCTGATGTGGTCCTTTGCCACAGATGACACATTTGTGGTGATCTTTCAGCTACTCACCCTTTGATGTGATCTTTTGGCACAGATGGTGCATTTGTGGCGATCTTTCAGCTACTCACCCTTTGATGTGGTCTTTTGGCACAGATGGTGCATTTGTGGCAATCTTTCAGCTACTCACCCTTTGATGTGGTCTTTTGGCACAGATGGTGCATTTGTGGCGATCTTCCCGCGTTTCTGACTCTGTTCGGACTTCTGATCTTCACCTGCTTTGTTGAAGTTATGAAAGCTATTTTCAGTGATGGCCCCCACAGAATATACCTGCCATACATATTAGCTGATCTTGATGAGCAGCAGTCATCAAGCAACATGGCAATTTATACACAACATAAACAGCTGCTACAGCATATGTCATTGTTGTTCTATCTTTCTGGAACTTGAGAGTGGGGACACTCTTTATGAGATGAAGGTGTCTGGGCACACGTACTGTGTCAAATAATATTATGCCTTCAATATAGTATTATAATAATAATAGGCATAACGCTATACTGAAGACCTTTCTTGAGGGGAAGATTGATGGGAAGAGAGAAAGAGGACGACAGCAACATAAATGGGTGGACAGCATCCTCTCTGTTGTTCTCCTCCATGTCTCCTTTGGTCTACCCTTACTTCTGTTCTTTTGAGCAATCTAGTGGTAACTTTTTTTTGGACTGACTTGTCATTGCTGATGGAACATGCTTACACCATTATTATAATCCTGAGACAAACAAGTCCTTACAGTGGTAGTAGTTGGGTTTTCCGCAGCCAAAGAAATTTAGGACCAGAAAGTCAGCAGGAAAGATCATGATCATTTGTTGTTTTTTTTTTTTTGATTATAAGGAAGGTATTTTGATGATTGACTTTCTTCTGATGGGCCAAACAGTTAATGCAGAATACTATTCTAACTTGCTGTGTGAACTAAAGGATGAAATGAAAGAAAAAAAAAATGGCGAGGGAAGCTCATGGAAAGATGCTCTCTTTTTTATGGGACAATACGTCTGCTCACAAATTGGATGTTTTGAAGAATTTGGAGGTCTGAGTGCACAGATCATCCATCCTCAGTCAGTCAGTCAGTCATTTGCATGTCCCTTGCAGAACTTTGCCTCCCTAACAGTTCTGTAGGCCTCTCAGTTGTAAGCAAGATGCCCTGCTACTGATGCATCTATTCGCAGATCATCAACAATGTCTTGCAGCCATCTTCGCCTTGGTCTTCCTCTCTTTCTTTTTCCCATTATGTACCCTTCCAAGACTGTCTTCTCTAAATTATCATGAGGTTTAATACGTCCACAATATTTTAGTTTCCCCCGTTTAATCTTCTCTACTAGCCAACCTTCTTCAATATTAAGTTCTTGTAGTATGGACACATTTGTTCTTTTTTGTGTCCATGATATCTGAAACATTATATTTCATCCAGCACACTCACAAGATACTGCTCAATTTAACTATTTTCTGTTTCCTGACCTTAAAAAGTGTTTGAAAGGGAGGACAATTTTTTTAATGATGTGAAGGTGACAGCGGCCACAGAGCAGTATTTCAGTGACTGGATATCTGGTGCAACGAAAACCACGGTGTCACGCAATCCCGCTTCTGAGACCCACCAAGAATACAAGCTCAAGCCCTGCGATACTCTGAACCTCTTGTAGTCCTCTCGGGGACCTCATGTGGTCCACAGGACCTATAGAGGACCACATGGGGTAAATTCAGTAGGATCATAGGGCGGTCTTGGTGGTAGAAGCGAATGAAGAAGAAGAAGAAGAGACTGGATATCAGATTTTTTTGGGGGCGGGATTAAAGAAAACTTGAGCAATGATATGCCAAAGTGTGCTGAACTTCAGGGTGAACGTGTGGAATAACAAGCAAGTCACATGGCTGTAGGTCACTCCCTTCTTGGTTAGACCGATAAACCTTTGATCACCCCCCTCTCCCCTTGTAAATATCAAATGAAGAAGAGATGAAAGTAACCATGACAACTGCATCATCCAAACAGAACAGTTCTCTTCCTTGGTTAAATGTCATCAAGTCATATTCTACAGCATATAGAACCACACCATGTACACTAAAGGGTTTTCTCTTTCTCTCTCTTTCTCCATCTCATAAGGACTCTCTCTTTATTCTATAAGAAATCACTCTCTCTTTATTCCATAATGACTCTCCCTCTTCATGCAATTAAAGACTCTTTCTCCCTCTTTATTCCATAAGGACTCTCTCTTTATTCCATAATGACTCTCTCTCTCTCTCTCTTTTCATAAGTTCTCTCTCTCTCTCTTTATTCCATAATGACTCTCCCTCTTCATGCAATTAAAGACTCTTTCTCCCTCTTTATTCCATAAGGACTCTTTTTATTCCATAATGACTCTCTCTTTAATCCATAAGTACACTTCCCTTTATTCCATAATGACTTTACCACTAAATGTAATTAAGGACTCTCTCTTTATTCCACAAGGGCTCTTCTTTATTCCATAATGACTCCCACTCTTTAGTCAGTTTAAAAACTCTCTTTACTCCATAAGGACCCCATAAACAAAGTCTCTCTCTTTACTTCACGACTCCCCCTCTTTACGCAATTAAGGGCTCTCTTTTTTATTCCATAATGACTCTCTTACTTTACTCCATAAGGACTCTCCCCTTTATGCAGCTAAGAGTCTCTCTCTCTCTCTCTCTCTTTATTCCATTTTATGCAATTAAAGACTCCCTTTATTCACTATGAACTATATTTTTCATTAAGGACTCTCTCTTGATTCCATACACTCTCTCTCTCTCTTATTCCATTAAGGACTCTCTCTTGATTCCATACACTCTCTCTCTCTCTTATTCCATTAAGGACTCTCTCTTGATTCCATACACTCTCTCTCTCTCTTATTCCATTAAGGACTCTCTCTTGATTCCATACACTCTCTCTCTCTCTTATTCCATTAAGGACTCTCTCTTGATTCCATACACTCTCTCTCTCTCTTATTCCATTAAGGACTCTCTTTATTCCATACACTCTCTCTCTCTCTCTCACTCTTTATTCCACAAAGACTCTCTCTTCATTCCATTAAGGACTCCCTTTCTCTCTTTCCCCATACCTATGAAAGGCCACGACAGCCTAGTTCCAGATGCAATGCAAGCAGACACGCTGAATGGATTCTGACCTAGGTTGTCCTTGACCCACATTGTGAACTGTCGGGTTAAGAAAGTTCTCGTTGCCTGTCACAATGTAAATGTAAAACCATCATGTGATAGTGCTCAACTCGAAACACATCTAAAATGTTGATGAGGCAGGTAAAAACTATAAAAAAAAATGGTGCATCAAATTTCCAACAAAGAAATAGAAATATCAAATCAAACTTCTTATACTTGTGAAGTGAGTAGCCAGAAAAACAAAGATGTTTTCGTAACATTTCTATTCCATGTTTTTAATGATCTTATTTCTGTGTAACGATATATATGGCATATTTCTGTAAGCCGTTGTTTTTCATATTTTCTTTCTGCTTCAGTATGACATCCTTTACAAAAGACAGACAGATGGATAGCCTAACAGACAAACTGAACCACAAACATATACAGTCAAACAGACAGACAGGCGGATAGCCTGACAGACAAACTGAACCACAAACACAGACAGTCAAAGTGAGAGAGAAAAAAACATACACGAACATAGACAAACTGACAGACTTTCATACAAACAAACAATGAGGCAGACAAACAGAAAGGCATTTAAAGCGGGAGAGACTAACAGACACGGAAGCAGGCAGACAGGCATACAAAGAGGGGCAGACAGATAAACAAAGCAGGCAGGCAGATGATACACACATACACACTCATCCGAACACAAAGTGATAAATCTCATCAAAATAAATCTCATAAACCACGTGACAAATCTTGGCATGATAACGATGATGGGGTGATGCTTCATACCTTCTGATATCCACTCTGATGTTGCACCGACGGCAAAAGTGCGAGATCTTGCAGTGAAATCAAAGAACTAAACATGACAAGAAAGCAATAAAAGGAAAGTTATAAATGTATTTTCTACACAAGTTTACACAGATTTTAATATAAAATATACTATTCCAATATAAGAATTGGACAGATATCTCAGGCCTTTGACAAATTAGCAAACGTATGGAAATCTCACATCCTCCATATGAATCTCAAGATCGGAATCTATAAATCCAAAGTACATCCATTTTATTATATGCAGCTGAAACATGGAGAACCAATCGGAGAAATGAAAGCAGACGGAAGGGATTTGAGGGAAGGTGTCTTAGGAAAATTTTAAGAATACACTGGGAAGAATGCATGACAGGGGAAATAACCAAATAAATGGGCCCCGAGAACATTACTCAAGAGGTCAAAAGACAAAAGATGGAAATGGCTGGGACATGAACTAAGAATGGAAACAACAAGACACCCCTAGACCGCCTTGACTTGGACACCTCAAGGGAAAAGAAAGAAGGGGCAGGCCACTGGGGACATGGAGATGCACAATACTAGGAGAACTAAAGGAAGCTGGAAAGACAAGGTTTGAGGTATCTCGGCTTGCTCAAGACAGGTCAAGGAAAATATGGGCACTAACACCATATCCCTATGTGCCTCTAAGGAATGACAGGATTACCTTTTATCTTTAGCTTTACCTAAAACAGCTTGTATCAATGGAGGATATAAAGAAAGCCAGATATCCACTCCAACTTTCTTTCTCTGAGAAGATGACACATAATGATGAAGATGATGATGATGATGATAATGATGAAGAGGTAGATGATAGTGATGATGTTATGATGATAATGATGAAGAAGAAGTAGATGATGGTGATAATGTTATAATGATGAAAATAAAGATGATGATGATGATGATGATGCTATGACAATGATGATGATAAAAAAGGAGAGGAAGAAGATGATGCTGAGGATGATGATGCAGAAGAAGAAGAAGAAGAAGAAGAAAACAATGATGATGGTGGTGGTGATGATGATGTAAGGAAATGAACTTACTGGGAGTTCTCCAATCTACCGATCAGAACGAAACCCAGAGCTTCCACGGCTTCTAACGAGAGGCACTTGACCCCTGGAGTAACTGCTCCAGAACCAGCTAATTAGGCACCAAAGGTGAGACACATGGAAAAAAAGTTATAATGTGGCCTGTTACGGTGTGAAATAGGTATTAATACTGTCTGTGAAGATGTGACAGCAGTATAATGTTGTCTGTGAAGATGTGACAGCAGTATAATGTTGTCTGTGAAGATGTGACAGCAGTATAATGTTGTCTGTGAAGATGTGACAGCAGTATAATGTTGTCTGTGAAGATGTGACAGCAGTATAATGTTGTCTGTGAAAATGTGACAGCAGTACAATGTTGTCTGTGAAGATGTGACAGCAGTATAATGTTGTCTGTGAAGATGTGACAGCAGTATAATGTTGTCTGTGAAGATGTGACAGCAGTATAATGTTGTCTGTGAAGATGTGACAGCAGTATAATGTTGTCTGTGAAGATGTGACAGCAGTATAATGTTGTCTGTGAAAATGTGACAGCAATGTGTTTGTCAGTGAAAATGTGACAGATTTAAATTTTTGTCTGAAAATGTCACACAAATATAGTTCTTCAAAAATGTCACAGGAGATGCCGTTTGTGTAAATGTGACACATAACAAAGTATTGTTTGTATAAATGTGACAGAGATATGGTTGCTGTTGTTTGTGTAAATGTGACGTTGAATATAGCACATGTTATAGACTTTTTCACCACTGAAGGGTATAGCATGTTATAGTTTTAACTCTGAAGGGTAGAGTTTATTACTGTCTTATTTAACACTGGAGTATAGCACATTATATAGCTTTGTTCAACTCTGAAGAGTCTAGCACATGATGTAAGGCTTGTTCAACTCTGTGAAGAGTATAGCACATGATGTAGGTTTGTTCAACTCTGTGAAGAGTATAGCAAATGATGTTTGTTCAACTCTGAAGAGTATAGCACATGAAGTAGGTTTGTTCAATTCTGAAGAGTACAGCACATGATGCAGGTTTGTTCAACTCTGTGAAGAGTACAGCACATGATGTAGGTTTGTTCAACTCTGTGATGAGTATAGCACATGATGTAGGTTTGTTCAACTCTGAAGAGTATAGCACATGATGCAGGTTTGTTCAACTCTAAGTGATATAGCATGGTATAGTCTTGTTCAACTCTAATTGATATAGCACATGTTTTAGTCTTGCTCAAGTCTCAGTGTTATAGCACATGTTATAGTCTTGCTCAAGTATCAGTGTTATAGCACATGTTATAGTCTTGCTCAAGTCTCAGTGTTACAGCACATGTTATAGTCTTGCTCAAGTCTCAGTGTTACAGCACATGTTATAGTCTTGCTCAAGTCTCAGTGTTACAGCACATGTTATAGTCTTGCAAGTCTCAGTGTTACAGCACATGTTATAGTCTTGCTCAAGTCTCAGTGTTACAGCACATGTTATAGCTCTTGAGATACTCTTACCTTCCTCAGATATAAGATCTGTAAGTTCTCCAATGTTGTTCTGCACAAACAGAAGATGGCTGTGATCATCAAGAGACTGAAAAGACAGGACACAGTTCAGCCAGTCAGGTTTGCAGCAGAGGCAGAGCTGTGCGGGGGGGGGGGGTGGTGCTACAGCTATCACTGTCAACAAACTACAGGTTATCTGCGAAACTCCATGAAACAGATGGCTATATGCTTCGAGTCTGGGGGTGAAGACGCTGCCCAGTGAGACGATCAGCGACCCATAGCTGATATGCTAGCATCAGGGTTAGTGAACCATTGCTTACAAGTAGCGAACATAGCTGACCAAGACAATGTTTCACCTCTCCGTTGGTAACCCCAGTAACAGGTATAGCCTGGCTAGAGGGGCAGGGATTGCCACAGTCCCCATGGTGGTGGAGTCTGCTAAAGAAGCACTGCACACCCCCTGCTTTTTAGCTGCACTCCGGGACTGAAAAAGTAGCTGCCATAACCTGCTCCCACGCCGATACGATGCTGTACCTCAACACCTTCACACCATCGGCTGCAAAGAACACCAGCTCGCAGTTACAGAGAGACAGTATGAGTACAAGTATTCCTTGAGTCTATCTAACAAAGGGCGTCTGAGCAGTGAAGTGGTTAGTGCACTAGCATGTCATGGCTAATGTCGATGGTTCAAATCCTGGCTGGAGACGTCCCAGTCACCTGGCTGTAGAATTGGATACTAGGTTCCTCTAGAGCTGGTGAAAGACGTGTTTCTGACCATGTCACCCTCTGGTGTGCTGACCACATCAACCTCCAGTGTGCCAACAGGTCAAGGAAAACATGGGCACCAACACCATATCCCCTAGATGCCTTCATGGCACAATAGACTTTCCTTTACCTACTGAATGCAGCCGAGGATTCATGTGTTTCCAATGGTGGTGGAATCCACTAAAAAGATCACAATTAAAATGAGTCACAACAGCCCCACTTAAGGTCCGACTTCACATGCTCCTTTCAAGATGCTCATAAGAGCGTCAGCTGCAATGACCCCAAGTTCAAGTATTCTTGAAGCTGCTTGAACAGTTGTTAGATACAGAGTCCTTTCCTAAAACCTTCCCCATGGAGTGGAATCCATGCATAAAACATTAACAAAACTGTCTTTTCATGTGGAAGGTTGCATTAATGAACATTTTTGTTATACAAAAGAGGCAACAAAAATGACTACTTCTCATTATAAAAAAAAAAAAAAGGCAACGCTGATGAAAAGTATTATATATAAAAGATAACATTTAAGAGCATTCTTATTACAGAAGGGACAATAATAATAAGAATGCTTTTTTTTTTGTTTGTTGAAAAGATAATATCAAAGAACATTTTTAAAAAATTAAAGTGGGGGGGGGGGGAATACACTGTTTTGGTGGTCAGTAACCCATAACTGACATGCTAGCGTCGAGATTTATGAGCCTTAGCTGACATGTTAGCGTCAGGGTTTACAAGCCTTAGCTGACATGCTAGCATCGAGATATATGAGCCTTAGATGACACATTAGCATCTGGGTTTATGAGCCTTAGCTGACATGTTAGCGTCAGGGTTTACAAGCCTTAGCTGACATGCTAGCATCGAGATTTATGAGCCTTAGATGACACATTAGCATCTGGGTTTATGAGCCTTAGCTGACATGTTAGCGTCAGGGTTTACAAGCCTTAGCTGACATGCTAGCATCAGGGTTTATTAGCCTTAGCTGACATGCTAGCATCAGGGTTTACGAGCCTTAGCTGACATGTTAGCGTGGGGGTTTACGAGCCTTAGCTGACATGTTTGCATCAGGGTTTATGAGCCTTAGCTGACATGCTAGCATCAGGGTTTATGAGCCTTAGCTGACATGTCAGCGTGGGGGTTTATGAGACTTAGCTGACATGCTAGCATCAGGGTTTACAAGCCTTAGCTGACATGCTAGCATCAGGGGTTTACAAGCCTTAGCTGACATGTTAGCGTGGGGGTTTACGAGCCTTAGCTGACATGTTAGCATCAGGGTTTATGAGCCTTAGCTCATATGTTAGTGTCGGGGTTTACGAGCCTTATCTGACAAGTTAGCGTGGGGTTTACGAGCCTTAGCTGAAATGCTAGTGCCGGGGTTTATGAACCTTAGCTGACATGCTAGCATCAGGGTTTATGAGCCTTAGCTGACGTGTTAGCATGGGGGTTTATGAGCCTTAGCTGACGTGTTAGTGTGGGGGTTTACGAGCCTTAGCTGACATGTTAGCATCAGGGTTTACGAGCCTTCGCTGACATATTAGCGTGGGGGTTTATGAGTCTTAGCTGACATGTTAGCATCAGGGTTTATGAGTCTTCACTGACATATTAGTGTCGGGGTTTATGAGCCTTAGCTGACAAGTTAGCGTGGGGGTTTACGAGCCTTAGCTCATATGCTAGTGCCGGGGTTTATGAACCTTAGCTGACATGCTAGCATCAGGGTTTATGGGCCTTAGCTGACATGCTAGCGTCAGGGTTTATGAGCCTTAGCTGACGTGTTAGCGTGGGGGTTTACGAGCCTTAGCTGACATGTTAGCATCAGGGTTTACGAGCCTTCACTGACATATTAGTGTCGGGGTTTACGAGCCTTAGCTGACAAGTTAGCGTGGGGGTTTACGAGCCTTAGATGATATACTAGCGCCGGGGTTTATGAACCTTAGCTGACATGCTAGTGTCGGGGTTTAAAAGCCATAGCTGACCAAGACCCTGCCCCACCTCTCCATTGCTACCCCAAGTAACAGGCCTAGCCTGGCTAATGGGGCAAGACTGGATCGTCACAGTCCCTAATGGCAGTGGAGTCTGCTAAAGAAGTACTGCACACCCCCTTGCTTATTTTAGTCGCACTTAGAGACTGGAAAAAAAAGACAGCCACCATAACCCATTCCCAAGCCTGTATGATGCTGTGGCTCAACATCTTCACAGCTTCGGCTGCAAAGAACACCAGACTGTAGTTCTAGGGAAACAGAAGAGAAGACAATAAATGGACATTCTCATCGAAGAAATCATTATCAAACAGCATAGACCTTGACACGGTCATTCATTAAAAAGATTTATAGGCACTTCTGCTAAAGGCAGTCTGCTGATCAACATGCTACGATAACAAAGACATTCTCGGAAACCTTCAAGCTAAAAACAGCGCAACTATACCTTCACTGTTCCACCTCTTGGCGTTGATCGGCCATCAAGTTCACAAGTTGCCACCGAGCTTGACGAGCTAGGCCATCTTGACATCCAAGTTAAAGTTGTGTACAACAGCAGAAATAACACAAGTACATGATCAGTGACAGGTCAGTCGTACATGATCAGTGACAAGTCAGTCGTACATGATCAGTGATAAGTCAGTCGCACATGATCAGTGACAAGTCAGTCGTACATGATCAGTGACAAGTCAGTCGCACATGATCAGTGACAAGTCAGTCGTACATGATCAGTGACAAGTTAGTTGTACATGATCAGTGACAAGTCAGTTGTGGCAATGAAAGACATTCATTAACGAGGAGAGATCCATTATAATAGTTTAAAATTAGTTACAACAATGTATCTCAACATGTGTGTGTGGCAAAACCCTATGGTACAATGAAAACCCATCAGGATTCCACTAGATCATTAAAAAAAAAAATGCAAAGCAAATATTGTACAACAGGGGTTCTCAGTCTGTGAAAGCCAGCCCCCCCCCCCTTTCCATCCACACACACACACTCAATGAAGCATGATCACCAATGCTATCTGGCACAGCACATAATAATAATAATAATAATGATGATAATAATAATTTACTTACTTTCCTGTACCTAATAAAGGAGCAACTGCTTCCATAACATTTTCCAAAATTCACAAAAGGATACTCATCCCCAACGAACAATGAAGCCCGAAGGGACATTCTGTACAGCTGCTGCATGCTGAGAAACAGGATAAACTTGTACAAGTTGACAGATTCCTGGCACATCAGCTTACCTGGAAAAAAGTCAGAAGGGCCATGGAGGAGGGGTGTGACTTGACCAGGAATATAAATACCTTTAGGGAATACAGGAATCTTCTTCTTCTTCTTTCTAGCTATCTGGCACTGTGGGTCTGATGTTCTTTGCAGGCGATGTGGTCAGGATGCTGAAGCACAACATCGTGTCGTCGGCTCGGAAGCGGGTCACGGTTTTCTTAGTCCCCAAGGGAAGCTAAAAAAAAAAGCAAGGGGGTCTGCCAACGCTTCTTTAGCAGACTCCACCACCATGGGGACTGTGGCCATCCTTGCCCTGTTAGTCAGTCAGTCTTGGCATCAACAGAGATGTGGAGCAGGGTCTTGATCAGCTATGGTTCACCAACCCATATGCTAACATGTTAGCTATGGGTCTACGACTGTCAAATCAGACAGTGTCTTCACACACAGACCCCCCCCCCCCCCAGTATGGGAATCATATAATGGGGATATGGGACTGAATCTCCAACACATTTTAAAAATAAAAACTGCTATATTAGCATTTGCTTTCAGCTAATAAAGGAGATACAATGAAGGAAATTGAAAGGAGGACATCTATCGCTCTTCAGAAAGTAAAATAACTAAAGAATCTGTGGAGAGGAGCAGACAGAACTACAAAAATAAGATTTTTAAGGGCATGCATCTTTCCCATGGCAACATATGCCTGTGAGACCTGGACACTTAACAAAACAGGTGAGAAACACATAAATGCCTTTGAATGTAAATGCTACAGAAGAATTCTTCAAATATCGTGGACACAAAAAAGAACAAATATATACATACTACAAGAACTTAATACTGAAGAAGGCTGGCTAGTAAAGAGGATTAAAGAGAGAAAACTGAAATATTTTGGACACATTAAACGTCATGATAATCTAGAGAAGACCGTCTTGGAAGGGTACATAATGGGAAAAAGAAGAGGAAGACCAATTAGAAGATGGCTGTAAGACATCATTGATGATCTGCAAATGGATGCATCAGCAGCAGGGCATCTTGCTCACAACCGAGAGGCCTACAGGAGAGCTGTTAGGGAGGCAAAGTTCCGCAAGGGACATACAAATGAATGAATGAATTTCAGCTGTTATGTTGCCAGCTATCTGCACATAAAGTAAAATCAAGTTATCGACATCTTTTGAAGTCATGCTAGCACCTAACAGGACTGGTGGTGACATGATTTCAACAGTCTGACCAAGGGGCATATGCGGACATATGTGGCAATCCACAGGGGGTGTATAAGTGTAAAAGAATTTAGAACCCTTGGGTCATAATTTCATCATCTTCTTCTAATAAAATTAATAAATGATTTTAAAAATGGAGACAGAATGGAAAGCATTATCTGCCAGAAAAAAAATATGTATATATGTGTATATTTCAGCTTGGGCCTTCTTCAGGTACTTATTAAACTAATTAAATTTTACAAGTTTTTTTTTTCTTTCTTCGCTCATGCTTCTCTCTCACACTAAAGTAAAGGTAAAACTCCCATTTCCGAGCCATTAAAACATATTGGGGATAGCGTTAGGCCCGTATTTCCACGACCTTCGGCAAATGAAAGTGTGATCTGACGTGAAGAGAAAAAAAAGATTATAAAAAACAGGCAATATCTGTCTGCACCCTGAAATATACACATTCATTCATTCATTCGTTCAATCATGTGACATGTCTTTTCCAGAATGCTGTCCCTCTCACAGCGTCCCTGAATGCAATACGGTCTTGAGCACGTTGGCCGGTGTTTCGCAGTGACACATTCAGACTCTCTGTGATGTCCTGAGTCCACCTGCAGCAAGGCCATCCCTTTTCTCTTTTGCCTGGCACGATGCCTTCTGTTATCAAAATCTCCCAAGCTATTGTGTCTCTTGATGTGGCCGAAATATCTCAGTTTTCTCATTTTTATGGTGTTAAGGAGCCAGTTTTCTGCGACACCTAATCCAATCAATACCTCTTTACTTGATTGTCATTCTATCCATGATATTCTAAGTGCCATTCTGTAACATTTCATTTCAAATGCTGTTATTCTCTTTTCTAGTGATTTGTTAAGTGTCCATGTTTCACATCCGTATGTTGCCTCTGGGAATATGTAAGCTCTTAGTAAACATAATTTTGTTTTCTTGCTGGTACCTTGCCACATACTGTGCTACATATACCAGGATTTCTAAATCTGAAAGCAAGTGAAAAAGTAAACAAAAATCACGGCCGGTATTAAATATTATGTTCTTGGTATCATCGCAAACGAGATACTCTCATAATCACTCCACTGCCTGTGCTGATGAGTATCACACAGAATGTTCATCAATGGTCCTTCGAGTCAGCCACCTAGTGAGGACACAACCTTTGGAGCTACAAAAGCCCAAATGCAAGACCAGTCAGCATCGTTCTGGGCACAAACTCGATAACTAAGGCGCCAAGCCAAACGAAAACAAATCAAGGGATATAACCATTAAAATATGTTACATGAAAAAAGACTCGAGGGCGAGTCACCGTCTTCATATTTATTGTTATGTCCCTTAATTTGCAGTTCCTATCTCGCCCGACTTTTTTCGCATCAAATTCTCTTTTAGGTCCCCTTCCCCCAGCATTGCTACTACAGAGAAGTTATATCTTTCAGCCATGGCTCCTAGAAAGTCAATGTGGCTCTTTGCAAGGAGGAAGGAAACAGGCATAAGACTTCCACTGAAAAAAAAAAAACACAGCTTACTTAATCTTCAGTTTATGAAAGAAAAGTAGGACTTATATTAGGCTCAGTCTGACGATTACCAAGCCCAAGAAGCAAACAAAAATACAGGAAAAAAAAAATGGCAGTCCCCGAGTTACGAACATCTGACTCACATGCAGCCCATAGTTGTGAATGACCTCCCCCTTGTTTAAGCCTATTATATTAAAAATTCAAGTCACATACTCAGTCAATCAAGTGCCGTGCCGCGTGGCATGGGCGATCATTTCTCTCCACAACTCCCTGTCTTTAGACTTGATTACGAGATCCGCCGGTGACTTTCTTCCTAGCTGCACACTGACAGCCCATCCAGTAACTTTCTCTCTCTCTGTCTTTTGCGTTGATTACGAGATCTGCTGGTGACTTTCTTCCTAGCAACACTGACAGCCCATCCAGTAACTTCTTTCTCTGTCTTCCCCTGTCTTTTCTTCCCTCAGTTTTTCCAGTTGCCACAATGTGTTCCAATTTTCCTCTTCTCAGAAAATGTCCTACAAATCTTGCTTGTCTGCCTCTGATCTTTGCTGTAATCTGCCTTTTTAACTCCAGCCTCTCTTAACTCATCGACTGCCATCCTTGCTATAGCGAGGTCTTCTGGTTAGTCAGGTGACTGCCATCCTCGTTATAGCGAGGTCTTCCGGTTAGTCAGGTGACTGCCATCCTCGTTATAGCGAGGTCTTCCGGTTAGTCAGGTGACTGCCATCCTCATTATAGCGAGGTCTTCTGGTTAGTCAGGTGACTGTCATCCTCATTATAGCGAGGTCTTCCGGTTAGTCTGGTGACTGCCATCCTTGCTATAGCGAGGTCTTCTGGTTAGTCTGGTGACTGCCATCCTCATTATAGCGAGGTCTTCTGGTTAGTCTAGTGACTGCCATCCTCATTATAGTGAAGTTTGCTTTGTTGCAGCATAAAACCAGTTAACTTTTAATTGTACATGATTTATCTGTGCATGTCTGGTGACCTTTCATAGTTCAATCCAAAGCATGGCTAATAACCGAGTGAAATCGATGTTTTTAACTGAGAAATTTCAATATTTATTGTGATTTCTGAGGCATAAGGACATGGCCTATGACCCGACCACCGTTCTTGAATGTACCCCAAGTACATCTAGACCTATTAAATGGACTGGAGAAGTAGTTAGAAGGTTATTTCAGACATTATTTTAGTGAGAATGCCACCACAGGACAAGATCGGACGAAAATTTAAGTAGATCTGGAAATCGCTGATGGTAAACATTGTACATCTAGGCATCGCTGATGGTAAGCACTACACAATTATCAGCTAAAATCATCACACTACTTCTTTTTTCCTAAAAACTCCTCATTTATGAAATCTTCTTATATTTACAGCTATTTTCATGCATAATATGTGTACTTTTAAAGTGGAAATACTTTGTACATTCACTTTTATAACTATACCCCCTTTACATATCAAGACCTGCGGTTTTTGTGTGGCATGGACGGGAACGTCAGCGTTTTTTTTTTTCTGGGGCACGGGAAGAGTTAAGACTTCTTCATTGGTTTTCTTGGCTGTCCATGGTACCTTCAACATCCTTCTTATGAGCCACATTTCCATGGCCTCCATTTCTCACTGTACTCTCTTATTCATGGACCATGCTTCACATCCATAAAACAAAATTGGCTCCATGTAACGGTTCTAAGGACTGCAAACGCACCACAAACAGCCTCTGGCAGTCAAGTCCAGCTCCTGGCCTTCCCGTGGCAGAACTGTTTAAACTGACAGGAGAAGGGGCGAGGGCGAATATCTGGCGCCTAAAAACCAGTTACTTAGGGTAGATGAGTGTCACGTTTGGTAGCTCATCTGCCGCTGTTGGCGAGATCTTCAGCTGCCGTGCGTGGAGCGGTGCTCTTCCCGGCCAATGAAGAAATTTGCAAATGAGGTTGCCGCGCAGTATCACTGCGGAAAAGGTGGTTGAAAGAATAAAGCGAAGCAAACAGTCAAATCACGGCACCTCTGGTCTGGAGGTCGGCCACGTCCTGAGTGCAGTCATATCGGGTGAAATGCATGAACCAGCTTGTCCCAGAGGTTAAGACACTGCTGGCTTGACTTTTCAAATGACGCGCGTGGAGTGAAGCTCCTCCCGGTTAAGGAAGTAAATGCGGAAATAAAGGTTGCTGTGCGGCGCCGATGGGAAAAGGTGGTGGAAAGTGAAGTTTAACCTGGTATGTCCAGTAGTATCGCTACGAGAGCTATACCACGGCACCTCTGCTCTAGAGGCCGCCTACGTCCGAAATACACCTACACTGGTGAAATATGCCTAAACCGGCACACACCAGGGGTGGAACTCGATGGCTAGACATGTCATGCCACCTCCGCTCTAGAGGTCGGTAACGCCTGATAAACACCCATACTGGTGAATTTTGCCTAAACCGGCTCATACCAGGGGTGAATCTTGAAGGCTATGCATGTCACAGTACCTCTGCTCTAGAGGTCCGTCCCGTCCCAAACACGCCCATACTGGGATAATGCCTAAACCGGCTCAACCCAGGGGTAGAAGTCACTAGTGGCGAGGATTCGTCCTCCTGGACAAAAGCTCCATCCTGGTCACAACTAGGAATGGTAGCGGCCACAACCGCAAAATGCTGAAGTCAGAGACACTGGACCAGGGAAGTCTAGATAGGCAACCACCTCTCACTCGGCGGGGATGTCTGCGTATCCTAATCATGCTGAGGTTTTCCGGTGAGAAAGTCCAACCCTGGACTGGATGGACAACCACCTCTCACCCGGCGGTGATACACGGGTATCTCAAAACACGTCGAGGTTTTCCGGTGAGAAAGTCCAACTCTGGCCTGGGTGGGCTAATGCCTCTCACCCAGCGGGGATGCACTGATATTCCAAACACGTCGAGGTCTTCCGGTGAGAAAGTCCAACCCTAGACCAAACTGGTGTAATGAAAACCACGGTGTCACGCAATCCCGCTTCCGAGACCCACCAAGAATACAGGCTAAAGCACTGTGATACTCTGAACCCCTTGTGGTCCTTTCGTGGAACTCGTGTGGTCTATTTTGGACCACACAGGGGACCACGGGACCTAACGAGGACCACATGCGTGAATTCAGTAGGTTCACAGTGCAGTTTTTGGTGGTAGAAGTGAACGAAGAAGAAGAAGAAGAAGCTCCATGTAACATTTAAGTACTTAGAATCTTGTTTCCATTGATATGGATCTGTTGCACAAGATGTTTCTCATTTTCTGGAATGCTGACTTGGCCTGAGCACGTCTGCTTTTTATTTCATTGTGACATTTCCCATCAGCTGTTATAATTGTTCCTAAGTACTTGAATCTATCAACTTGTTTCAGATTTGTGCCATCAATGGTAACGCTACATTTTGGTGGTATTCTTTTCTTTGAGATGACCATCACTTCAGTCTTCTTTTTATTCAGGCTGAGACCTTTACTTTTACTTTCACGAACCATGATGTCCAGAAGAGCCTCTACCTCCCCTTCACTTTTAGCAATCAGAACTGTGTCATCTGCATATCTTAAGTTGTTACAGTTGTACCCACCAATTGATATTTCTGGCACGCTCTCTATATTCCTCATTATTTTTTCACTGTACAAGGAGAAGAGGTCAGGAGATAAAACACATCCTTGTTTCACTCTCAGTTTTATGTCTTGGAATGCTCCTATTTGGTTCTCAACCTTCACTGCTGCTGATTGCTGCCAGTATATGTTTTTTTATGAGTTTCAGATCTTTCCCATCTATGTTGATGTCTTCCAGCATTCTTATCATTTCTGTGTGTCTCACTTTATTGAATGCTTTACAGTAGTCTATGAAGCATAAGCATAGGTGCGTCTTTACTTCTATTGATCTTTCCATCAATGTTCTCAGTATATATATATATATATATATATATTTATAAAAACAAATTGGTGTTACTTTGCAGCGAACATCAAAACATTGTGCCTACACTGGTTCGTCGGGGTCTTTAATGTTTTTTTTTTTTATGCACAGAAAGGTAAACTGTACACTGTATAACTGACGTTAGATACGAACTGTACCTAACTGTTCTGACTTGCACACAGATTTGACTTACGAACACTTAGGAACGAAACTCGTTCTAACTCAGGGACTGCCTGTGTCTACAAGCAGCGACTAATCTTCACGAGTCACACTCATCTCCTTACTTCTCTCACTCTGGTCCTTGCACAGAGAAAACAGCTCATCTTTCTCCAGAGACTCTTCGGCCGAAGGGCTTTCGGTGAAGAAATGGCATATGCAGAAATACCTGTGGGAAATGGTACAGGAAGGTAATGAGATGAAAGTGAACATTAAACTGGTGGACTATGTACAATAAGGAGCTACCGGGGATTAAAATAATTATAGTAATGATAAAGATGGGGGGGGGGGGGGGACTCAACAAGTATACTAAGCTAATGCCTGGAAATTACCACCAAAAGCAAAGAATCAAATTTGTCATAAACCTTGGAAACTATATACCAGGGTCTAGGTTTTATTTTATCAACCTTCTATAATAATCTATGTTGTAATGGATCAACTTTATATAATAATATACATCTCACTGGATCAATTTTATATAATAATATACATCTCACTGGATCAACTTTCTATAATAATCTACATCTTACTGGATCAACTTTCTATAATAATCTACATCTTACTGGATCAACTTTCTATAATAATCTACATCTTACTGGATCAACTTTCTATAATAATCTACATCTTACTGGATCAACTTTCTATAATAATCTACATCTCACTGGATCAACTTTCTATAATAATCAACATCTTACTGGATCAACTTTCTATAATAATCTACATCTTACTGGATCACTTTCTATAATAATCTACATCTTACTGGATCAACTTTCTACAATACTGAAGGCTTATTTTATCAACTTTCTATAATAATATATCCTGTTATATGGATGAGAAGCCCGGACAACCACTACAGACAAACAAAGAAAGCTGGAGTCAGCTGAAATATTGTTGGTAAGAGAACTGCTGAATATACCACGGACAGCAAGAAAATCAAATTAGGAAGTTCTGAAAGAGGCACAAGAAACAAGGAAAATTATAAAGATCAGAAAATGACAATCCAGATTTGTGGGGGCATGTCTGGAGGAGACGGGGGCTAGAGGCAACAGGGAAGATCGAAGGAAGAAGAGACAAAGGTAGACAGAGAGAAAAGCTGTTTGATGGTTTGGCTTCCTGGCACGGGAGATGCTCAGTTGACAAGCCTGTTGAGATGCACAAGGGATCGAAGGTTATGGAAGGACATGATATCCTACGCCTGCTGGCAGGGACCTTGAGAGAGAGAGAGGGAGAGAAACAGTGAATAATCATGAATGATAAACGGGAAAAGTTATTCGGTCCTGGCAGAGTATTTCAAACAAAGTTAGACAATGAGATCGTACTTACATCCATGCCAGGTCCTCTGATAAATGAAGTTTATTGCAGGCAATGTGTTGCCACATTGCATAGCTGGGGATCAAGAGACAAGAATGTTAATGTTTGCTTTTGCTGTTGTATGTAGTGATTCTGTTGACTTAGCTGTTATATGCTGTTCTTATGTTTATCTTACTCTACTGTTTCGTGCTGTCATTATGTTTGTATTTAAACCGGTGATTAAAGCAATAACGCCTAAAATATTCTGATGTTAGTTGTTGATATGTTTTTAAGTTTGTCTCAGCTGTTGTATATTTTGCTGTTTATCTTGCCTTTATACATTGCTATTTTGCTTCATTTATAGCTTTATTGTTGCTATTTAGTTTTCCTTAGATCTTATATGTTACTATTTAGTTCTCTCTAGATCTTTCATGTTGCTATTTAGTTTTCCCTATATCTTATATGTTGCTGTTTTCCCTAGATCTTATATGTTGCTACTTAGTTTTCCCAACATTTAATATGTTGCTATTTAGTTTTCCCCTACATTTTATATGTTGCTATTTAGTTTTCCCTACATCTTATATGTTGCTATTGTGTTTCATTCACAAATTATATGTTACTACTATGCTTTTATTAGAAATTTAAGATGTTATTGTCTTTTCCTCAGATACTGTATGTTGCTACTGTACTTCCTTTAGATATTTTGTTTCCCTTAGATAATATATTCTGCTATTATGTTTCCCTTAGATAATATATTCTACTATTATGTTCCCCTCAGATAATATATTCTGCTATTATGTTTCCCTTAGATAATATATTCTGCTATTATGTTTCCCTTAGATAATATATTCTGCTATTATGTTTCCCTTAGATAATATATTCTGCTATTATGTTTCCCTTAGATAATATATTCTACTATTATGTTCCCCTCAGATAATATATTCTGCTATTATGTTTCCCTTAGATAATATATTCTGCTATTATGTTTCCCTTAGATAATATATTCTGCCATTATGTTTCCCTTAGATAATATATTCTACTAATTTGTTTCCCTTAGATAATATATGTTGCTGTTATGGTTCCCTCTGAAAATATATGCTCCTATTATTCTTACCTTAGATAACATACCATTACTATTATGCTTCCACTAGAAAATATGTTTGTTACTTTTATTTTAGATAATATATGTTGTTGTTATGTTTCCCTTAGATGTATATGTTGCTACTAACTCAGGATGTCTTTGCTGTCCGTAGATTAACATTGTGTTAAAAAGTGTTTTTTTAAAAATCCATCTTACTACGTTTAAACATTTTATCTTCGTAACTGTTAACAATATCATAATGTTAAATGTCATCATTTGATAGCCATTCATTATTACAGCTTTTTTTTTGTAACAGCATGAAAATATTAACATACACCAGCTAACCTATTTAAAAATTTTGTCTTAATAAAATGTCAGCAACATTATGACAATCACAGGTAAATTAAATGACAAATTACCTCAATCTCGGAAAGCCTGCAATGCCTTTATTTTTGGAATATATTACTATCTTACGTATATTCTGAAATGAAATGCAAAACTGTTTATTTTTGTTCCAAAGCTACGAGATCAATTTCACAATCCAAAATCACATGAGTATTATAGAAAATAATCTGAAATTACAAGAGTACTATAAAAATAATCTAAAAATCACATGAGTATCATAGAAAATAATCTCAAATCACACGACTATTATAGAAAATAATCTGAAATTACAAGAATATTATACAAAATAATCTGAAATCAAATGAGTATTATAGAAAATAATCTGAAATCACATGAGTATTATAGGAAATAATGTGAAATTACAAGAGTATCATAGAAAATAATCTGAAATCACATGAGTATTATAGAATCACATAAGCATTACAGAAAATAATCTGAAGCACCTACAGTATTTCAGAAACAGTGTAACGCTACTAAAATATATGAGAAATAATCCAAAATCAGTACATTAGATAAATATTCTGAAGCGACTAGAATAAATATTCCAAAGTTAGTACAATATAGGTCAGTGTTTCCCAAAGTGGGCGATAATGTCCCCTGTGGATGTCAGAAAGGACCGGGAGGCGGTGGAAGAAAAAAAAAGGTCAATACGGGGGCAGTGGAAGAAAAGTAGGGTGGTGTTGGGGGAAAACGAAGCAGCAGACTGGGACAGTATTATCTTCCTTCTTATCACTTCTCAACCTGATATCGAGAAACTTGTGTCCTTTACATGGAACTCATCCATCACATTACAAGTTGAGAAAACAATGCAGTAGGTGAGTTATAAATGTACTCCTTCATGCTGTTAAACTGATTTGCTTGATGAAGTTTTTAAGCTGTGTGATGCATATCCTAGTTTAAAAGGTCATTGTACAAACAGTACATAATGGGGGAGGCGGGAGGGGCTGAGGATGTAGTAAGTAAAGTAAAGATAGTCCCATAGCATTTCAAATGCCGTAGGGGGTGAAGCATTAGAGACCTCATTATGCTGGGTCATCAGCGTGTGAGGTAGGGTGACCAGTTCCTTTCCTCGCTGCCTTTACTTCCCAGATTTTCTCTGGTACCCATTTTACGAGGCTGGGTTGACCTCAGGGCCGTATTGGTCGGAAAAAAAATCCCGCTCAGCTGGGGATTCGAACCCTCGACCATTTGGTTGCTAGACGAGTGCTCTAACCACTACGCTAGCCGGCCCACTGAGGATGTAGCCTGGGAGAAAATGGGGCCAGCAGTCTGAACTAGCTTGGGAAACACTGACATAGATAAATAATCTCAAGATTATTGTTTCGTTGTCTGCAGTAAAGAGTTTCCTGCACAAAACACAATTTCCTAGATCACCAGAGGAAGTACTCCTTATCAGACACGTGTTTCTTCTTATATATATCCTTCCAGTGCCGTTAAACGTCACATAGGGCTCGCAAGGTAGTTCACCAATTTTTCCTGTTTTTTGGCAAGCTTTTCAACCTCATCAAGGGATTTTATGCCTGTTAATTTGGACTCTCTTAACAATGTCCTCTTTCGAGTTTCACGTGGTCTGCCTCTTTTTCTTTGGCCTGTTGTGTTCCACTTGATAGCTTGTTTTGGGATTCTCTGTTTCTTCTCATCACATGACCAACATATATCCATCTTCTTTTTTCTGATCAACCATCAGACTTGTTACTGTTCAGTCATCTGTCTTATCTCTGCATTGTTCTTGAATTCGTTCCACTTTATACCAAGTATTTTCCTTAGGTATTTAATTTCAAAAGATTTCTTGTCTATTTCTTTAGTTGTTTTCCAGCTTTTGTATGCATAAATGAGGGTGGATATTACAGTTGAATTGAACAGTCTTAACTTGGTTTTTGTGCTTATAACTTTTGAGTGTCATATGTTCCCAAGATTCTTGAAGGTCAATGCTGCTTTTGTAATTCAAATTCTAACTTCCTTTCTGGTGTCACCATCCTGGTCTATGTAACTGCCGAGGTATGCAAAATGGTTTACTTCTTCAAAAGCTGTTCCTTCCACATATATTTGTCCTTCATGATTAATGAGAAGTTTCATCATTTGAATATTTGTCCCTCTCACTTGAATATTATATAAGTAATATTAGGTTACTAGAATATTACACAAATAACATGAACTTAATGGAATATTGCTGAAATAATCTTAACTGTCATTAGTCTGTCTATATATCTATCTATCTATCTACTACCTTGCCAGCTGGCATTAGCAATCACGCTTTTCCACAATTTTCTGTTCTGAGTAATCTGCCCATGCCATCTTGTTACCCTATCCACCATTTTCTCTCTGTCTTCCTCTTCTACCTTTTTTTTTTTTTTGCTCTCTGTTTTTCCTCATCATAATCACAGAAATAATGTGAAGTAATCTGAAAACTGTGGAAACTATCACATCTTACTAGAATATAAAGAAGAGAAAACTATCACTTTCTTACTAGAGTATAAAGAAGTGAAAACTATCACTTCCTTACTAGAATATAAAGAAGTGAAAACTATCACTTCCTTACTAGAATATAAAGAAGTGAAAACTATCACTGAAAACTATCATTTCCTTACTAGAATATAAAGAAGTGAAAACTATCACTTCCTTACTAGAATATAAAGAAGTGAAAGTTAATAGATCAGTTTGTTTTTAACCTTTGCTTTGCCCTTGGACTATCTTTTCGGCCAAGAACTTCTGTGAGACCCTAAGTAAAAATAAAGCAATAAACAGAACCTAGATGATGTTAAACCAAGAGACTGCAGGTCTTTGTTAACACCTTCCCAAGGAAGATCCTTCAGATTAGACGGCCAGATAACATCAGCAAATGAAAAAAGCCATGGCAAAAAAACACGAACCAAGCCACAGTGAAAGAAATGATAATGAAAAGACGTCGGAGATGTAGAAGCGCACACCTCGAGAGCCTACCACAGATATAATCATATAAGACCTCACCTGGAATCCCCCCAGGGAAAGAGGAAACAAGGAAGACCTAGAAATACCTGGAGATGGATAGAAGAAACAGCCCGGGATAGAAATAGAGTCCTTGCTGATGGCCTATGCCACAGATGGGTATAAAGAAGGCAAGGAAGAAAGATGATGCTGAGATTTTTTTTTTCTTCGATCGAGCCAATCCATTTGTTGGTGTGGCAAAAAGAAAGTAAGGTTACAGAGACAAGTTGTTTCCACTGATCACATCATCAGCAGTATGTAGGATAATCTTTTAATAACTTGTATCAAGCTACCTACATCCTGTAGCCATGAAGCTATAAAGACAAAAGCAGGCTGACTATCCTGTGACTCAGTTGTATCAAAAGGCACACTGGGACAGTCATGCGAGTTTGGAGGAGAGGCGGGCTAGGGCACCTTATGGCAACAGGGAAGACTGAGGGCAGAAGAGGCAGAGGTAGACAGAGAGGAAAGATGTTTGATGGCTTGGCATCCTGGCAAGAGAAGTGCCCAGTGACAAGCCTGTTGAGATGCACAAGGGATCGAGGGTTGTGGAAGGACATGATATCCTATGGCGGTTAGCAGGGGCCTTGAGAGAGAGAGAGAGAGAGAGAGAGAGAGAGATGGAGGGAGAGATGGAGAGAGAGGGAGGAGGGAGAGAGAGGGAGGGAGGGAGAGATGGAGAGAGAGGGAGGGAGGGAGGGAGAGAGAGGGAGGGAGGGAGAGAGAGAAATGGAGAGAAAGGGAGGGAGAGAGGGAGGGGGAGAGAGAGAGGGAGGGGTGAGGGAGGGAGGGAGAGAGAAGGAGGGAGGGAGAGAGAAATGGAGAGAAAGGGAGGGAGAGAGGAAGGGAGGGAGAGAGAGAGGGAGGGGTGAGGGGGGAGAGGGGAGGGAGAGAGACAGGGAGAGAGAGAGGGGGAGAGAGAGAGGGAGGGGTGAGAGAGAGATGGACAATCATTTAAGAATTTTTAAAAGTTTAAATTAAAAGAAAAAAAAACCAGTTCAACTCACCGTGCAGTTTAGACGAGGGTGAGGAGCAACGGGAATTGTTCCGTAGCTGAAGGGTTCAGCCTTGACCCAAACTGATATTGTTTTCCCTGACATTATTCACCGTGGTCTAAGTTCTGAAGTTCCTGACGACCACAATGCTTTCTTTCAGCAATGTTTTCCTTGGTTGAAATTCCCTCCTGAATCTGTAGCTTTGCGGTCACATGTCCTCAACTGAAAGAATCAACATTTGCTATTCTGAAGATTATTTATGCATTTCGGAGCATGGTCTACAGTTTTTGAATCAAGTAGATGTTAAAACAGGCCAAAAAAAAAGAGGTCGACCACGTGAAACTCTAAAGAGGACGTTGTTAAGAGAGGCCAGTTCAGTGGGCATAACATCCCTTGATGAGATTGAAAAATTCGCAGAAGACAGAAAATCTTGGTGATGTTTAGCGGCATGGAAGGATGTACCATGTAAGATGTTAAACCTTGTGTTTTTATGGGAAAGTACATCACAAATACAGAAAGAGAATTAAAGAAAATGATACTGATGGGATTAATTGTCGTAGAAAACGGGCTTGTAAACACCATCAAAGTTAAAAAGCTGAGATACTCTGGCCACAGCAAGAGACATAACGGTGTGAAGTGGCTGAAAGAAGAAGGCATAGAACCAGAGAAAAGGGGTTAACTTCACCGCAGGTGGACTCAGGACATCATGGAAAGTCTGAATATATCACTGCGAGACACCGCTCAACTTTGCTCAAGACCACATTTCATTCAGGGAGGCTGTGAGAGGGACAATGTTCTGGAAATGACATGTCGCATCATGATGATGATATTATAAATAATTCTTAGCTTCGCTGTTTCAGAAGTCCAAGACTGCATGAGTGTTCATGATCAATCTAATCCATAAAATCTACATCAAGTGGCATCTAAAAAGTGAAGTATTAGTGCCTTCACTCTTCTGGGGCACTACAGCATTTGAGATTAGGGATGCCAGTGCCTGTCCTCTAATGTTCCCTGTAAGGTTTTGCAGCTCATGTGCACAATTTTTAAATCCACATGCAAATATATTCTCAAAAATATTTTGTATACAAAAATGCATTATAACATCAAATTACGGAGTATAATTTAAAGTTCTCACACTAAAGTCCAAAGACATCATTAAAACAAATTCATGTAGCGCTATCATATACTATACACAGCACAGAGTAACATAAAGAAACTAAAAGTAGCAATGTTACTACTTTTTGGTGCAGCATATCTCTTCTTCTTCTTTGTTTGCTTCTACCACCAAGATCGCCCCCTGATCCTACTGAATTTGCCCCTGTGGTCCTCGCGATAGACTCATTTAGGATGGAGGCTCAGAGCATCATGGGGCTTGGGCCTATATTCTCGGTGGGTCACATAAGCTGCATTGTGTGACATTGTGGTTTTCATTGCACCAGTTTAGTCTAGAGTTGGACTTTCTCATGGTGCAGCATATAAAATTTCATGTGTGTGTGTGGCTGCACTGCTATGCAGCATGGAGGGAACACAGCTGTTGTCCCTGCATTATTTTTCTTGGGGCACCCCACATACCTATTTTTTGACCCAGTGCCAGCTAAACAAGCTGTGGAGAGGAACAGACAGAACTACAAAGATAAGATTTTTAAGGGCATGTATCTTTCCCATCGCAACATATGCCTGTGAGACCTGGACACTTAACAAAACAGCTGAGAAACACATAAATGCCTTTGAATGTAAATGCTACAGAAGAGTTCTTCAAATATCATGGACACCAAATATATCCATACTACAAGAACTTAAAGCTGAAGAAGGTTGGCTAGTAAATAGGATTAAACAGAGAGAACTTAAATATTTTGGACACATTAAACGTCATGAGAATTTAGAAAAGAAAGTCTTGGAAGGGTACATAATGGGAAAAAAGAAAGAGAGGAAGACCAAAGCGAAGACAGCTGCAAGTGGATGCATCAGCAGCATGGCATCTTGCTTACAACTGAGAGGCCTACAGAAGAGCTGTTACGGAGGCAAAGTTCCGCAAGGGACATGCAAATGATTGACTGACTGACTGGCCAGCTGGTCCGGAAAAACATTCAGCTCCAGCGTAAAATTGAGTTGGCAGGGGAGTATGTTAACCTCTAAGCCACTGCAGGACCACATGTTTTTAGTGGTAGCCCGGGTCAACCTTGTAAGCAACATGAAACATGTACTTCTGATTTGCTGACAGTTCTAACAAACACACTCCAACAATACTGGCGACATATATCATTCATGCTCAGGATATTTCTTCTTCTTCTTTCAGTTTTGTATGCTCTCCCCTCAAGACATAAATGTATAATCACTTCTGAACACATCCTCTGGCAAGTCACAGCTCCTTACAGGTCACAGCTAAATGCTCCATTCAATTTATTTTACTCTAATTTTATCTCAATTCCTTTATTTTTTTTTTTTTAGATGTGAATTTATATTTTATCTTTTCTCTCTATTTCTTTGTCCTGTGTGTGATTAAGGTTCACACCAAAACGTCACAACTGTATGCTCATTAATTAATAAAGCTGTTCCTACTTTTTTCCTAGTTTATAGTGCTTCGTGTATAGTTATATACTTGGTTTTATATACTCATACACTAATTATTCGTGTGCCATCAAGACAATGATTTTTTTCGATCAGTCTCATTCCAATTGTCAGCATTTCTTTACACGTGCGTCTCTTCCCAACCATACTCTTTTCCTGGGGACAGGTGGGGGCTCTTAGATCTCAATCGAGAATACAGGTTTGCAGATACAGTCTGACGACCATAATAGCCAACACATAGCGGTCTTCAGTTTGTGTAGATTGGGTTG
The DNA here is from genome assembly GCA_009760885.1 of Achatina immaculata. Classification (NCBI taxonomy): domain Eukaryota; kingdom Metazoa; phylum Mollusca; class Gastropoda; order Stylommatophora; family Achatinidae; genus Lissachatina; species Lissachatina immaculata. The sequence goes on from CM019698.1 coordinate 25,266,182, forward strand.
TAGTCTGCAGTGTCCCGTTCAAAGCCCCAAAACTGTGGCTTGCTGTGATCACATAGAACATTTAAGCGTACTAAAATAAAGTTCCAATAGCTAACTATGATATAAATACCCCAATATCTTGGACCGAAGCACTAACAAACCGATTCTACCGATGACTACAAGGCGGCGTCCATTTGTAAACACATCGTTAAGGAATTGTAACAATTATCTTTACTTTGTACTGGCAATTTAGTTAAATGTTTTGTTTTTTTTTTTTTTGGACTGGTATTATCAGAAACAAACTTTTCTTAAGTCATCAAATAATGGTTTTTCCATAAATTGTTCACGAAAATGTATATAATAGCGAAGAAGCCATATATGTGAATTATTTTGTTAGAGTTATTATCATCACTGTATTCCATCTCAAATTCGTAAGCTGTTCCGATCTTCTTCTCTTAGTAGTTTCCATGGGCTTACACACTGATTGTAACAGTTTTTTAAAATTGACTTATATATCGTCTTCAACACTGCATTCGTGTGGACATCATCATCATCATCATCATTGCTCGCAACTCTTTCATCCTAATCTTTAATCTGTAGTCAGAAACTGGTGGTGTTACAGTCGAGGCAGTTCCATAAGCTCTCCGTTTCTTGCTCCAACATTCCTCGAGGCGCCTAATGATTGCTGCGGTTACACGTTGGACGAGTGTCCACGTGGCAGTGGAGTCCAAACTCCACAACGTATCCTTCAAGAGTGCCAAAGCCATGCGGACCTGAGGCGTGAGACATGGCCAGAGGACACGAGCTTGGGGCAAAAGCTTTGGTGGGCTCCTATCAGGATCTGGAGAGGAATGCGGGCTTTGCCATGTCGACAGGGATCAGGATCTGGAGAGGACTGCGGGCTTTGCCACGTCGACAGGGATCAGGATCTGGAGAGGACTGCGGGCTTTGCCACGTCGACAGGGATCAGAATCTGATGTGACCAGCAATCTCGAACGCAGAGAAGAAGAAGAAGAAGAAGAAGAAGAAGAATATGAGTGATACATGCCATACCACAAGATGTAGTACTTAAGAAGAATGATGAGATTATCATGGACAGTCAAGAAAACAATCGAAGATGCTCTAAGTGAGGCTGGGTAAATGAGAGAAATTATGGCAAATTTCAGAACATGGCAGTCCAGATTTGTAGTACATGTTTTGAGAAGAGGCAAACTAGAACACCTAGTGACAACAGGAAAACGTGGGGAAAAGGCACAGAGGAAGACAAAGAAACAAGATACTTGATGGACTAAAAGAGTGGCATGGAGCACCGTCCAGCACACATCTTACAGAAAGAGCAAAGGACAGGTGGTTGTGGAAGTCAATGATAACCAACGCCTGACTGGCATCTACCAGAGAGAGAGAGAGAGAAAGAGAGATGAGAGAGAGAAAGAGGAGAGAGAGAAAGAGGAAAGAGAGAAAGAATAGAGACAGGGGAGTGTGACAAAGAGGAGAGAGAGGAAGAAGAGAGAGAGAGAGAGGAAGAGGAGAGAGAGAAGAAGAGGAGATAATGAAAGAGAAGAGAGAGGAAGAGGAGAGAGAAAGAGGAGAGAGAGAAAGAAGAGAGAGAGAAAAAGAGGATAGAGAGAAAGAGGAGAGGGAGAGAGAGAAAGAGGAGAGAGAGAAAGAAGAGAGAGAGGAAGAGGAGAGAGAGAAAGAGGAGAGACAGAGAAAGAGGAGAGACAGAGACAGAGAGAGATGCCACATACTATAATGGACTATGTACTACTTATTCTTTTGTCTTCCCAGCTCCAAAATTCGCTTATTACAAGAGTTGTCCTCCATCTTGATCTCCTGCACGGCAATCTCCACAACAGCCCTCCCAACGTCCTCCTTGTCCGTCAGCTTTCCAGCTACTCCCGTGCGCTGTTTCGATGTCCTTGACTCCCGCATGACCTGGGCAGTAGATCCATGCCAATCTGGTGGTGATATGTGAACTTTCGAAAAGGTGGGCCCACTCTCTGCGGGGAGGAAATGTTTCTCTGTTTCTAGAAGCATGCACTGGCAAAGACCCCCCCTCCCACCCCCCACGCTATTCATCCTGCTTCACCTGCCAGGCAAGTGGTTCTGACGGCCCCCTCAATTTCTTCTCTTATCGGACAAATGGCGGTGGTAAAGTCTCATGATTTATTCTTAGCTTTCATTTTACACGAAGATGTTAAGTTAGAGTGTTTGTGGAGGTCTTCAGCTCTACCCTCGTTTTGTATGAGGATGTTGATTCTGTGTAATCCTGAAACGTTACTCTTGTCCGCCTCCTCTCTATGCATGCTCTGCATAACGCCCAATCAGATAACATCCACCCACCATACGTCCTTGGTCCCATAATGTTAAAATAAGGGTTTCAAAATATCTACAGGAGAACGGGATATCATCATCACTTGCCGACTGGCGTTGGCTATTATGCTTCTCCAGAGTACACGATTCTTCGTTCAGGCCAACGGATCAGTTGGTGATCTCCTCTCACACCACCTCGTCAGACTTTCCAGCATCATTTCTTTTGGACTTCCCCTGGCTCTTCTTCCTTCTGTTTTTCCTGTTGTTATAATATTTTCAATGCCCCCTCTTCTCATTGCATGTCCTATGAAAGTACATTGTCTCTCTCTTATCTTTCTGACAAGGTTTTTTTGTCTCTCCAGCTCTTCTCATACATTCTTTATTAGTTATTTTTGCTGTCCATGGGATTCGCAACATTCTTCTAATAAACCACATTTCTGCTGCTTCCAATTACTTTTCTGCAGACCTGCCTATAGTCCATGATTCACTTCCATATAACACGGAGGGGGATCTAGCGCACGTAATTGGACCTGACGAACTCAACTCCCTCACACAACACGTGCATCCTATATCTCATACAAATAAAGCAACTACTTAACGACTGCAAAGTTGTGACGTTTCGGCGTAAGCCTTAATCATACATACACACACATGACGAAGAATTAGAGAGAGGAGATAAAGTATAGACTCACATGAATCCTATGTTAAAAAAATAAATAAATAAAATGAATAGAGCACTTAGTTATAACTTGAAAGAATATGTAGCTTTTCTGACGCTCGTTCAGAAATGTGCCCGTTCAAATATACTACGTTCAAAATGTGCTCGTTCAGAAATGTACAGAAATGCGCATGGTGGAGCGTAGAGAATGTTTAAATAGATACTTATGATGACTAGGCGGGTCGTAACTGAGGGTGGTGGGTGGGGAAAGTGTTGAGGTGAGAGAGAGAGTGGTACGATGTTAACTTAGCCAGGAGAAGGTGAAATAGATGATTATGGTTGGGGCAGAGGGGTTGTAATGCGATGATGCGTGGAGGATCTGAACTATGTGTAACAAGTGAGAAGAGAATGGAGCTTAGTGGAAGAGGAGAATGTTAGGTGTAGCTGAATAACGAGTTCAAACTGTGTGGTTCCAGCGTCCCATATTCCTAAATGTAGCGGTTCTCAAGCGCTAGGCGGCTTGTGTCATCTGCGTGACATTGTTTGATGGCTCTTACCAGAAAGTCAGATTTGCCTCTGTGGTTGGGGCTATTGAAATGATTCAGGACTGGTTTCGAAGCATGCTGGGTGATATCGTACAGACAGTACACAATTTTTTTTTTCAAACGGGAGATTTTAAAGTCAAAGAAATCGGGAAAACAAACTAACCAGCGCTATTTTTTTTTCTTTTCAGCGCTAGTGTTGCACACATGGAAATTGAACAATAAAAGCTGTCATTTGTGTGTGCGTGCATGTGTGTGTGCTACCGGTCGCGCAGCTTAGAGGGAACATTGGTGAAGTTTTCTTTGCCTTTGCTTCTCAGTATTTATATTCCAGTAACACACAAATAGTTCTGAGTTGTTCTTTTCCTGTTTCTTCATCTTGTATGTTTTTGTATGACTAAGACAAAATGTTGCAACTATTTGTTCATCAGTGAATAAAGATATTTCCTCCTGTCTGCTCTAATAATGTAATATTATGTTTGAAAATCGCCAGTGTGGTTACCGGGATCCCTGGAGAGAAAAGAATAGAACCGCTGCCACCTTCCACGCATGTCGTAAGAGGCGACTAAGGAGGTTGGGGGAACAGGCCAACGACCTGTTCTCTCTCATTCATTCATTCATTTGCATGTCCCTTGTGGAACTTTGCCTCCCTAACAGCTCTCCTGTATACCTCTCGGTTGTGAGCAGGATGGCCTGCTGCTGATGCATCCATTTGCAGATCATCAACGATGTCTTGCAACCCGCCTTGGTCTTCCTCTCTTTCATTTTCCCATTATGCACCCTTCCAAGACGATTTTCTCTAGATTATCATGACGTTTAATGTGTCCAAAATATTTAAGTTTTCTTTCTTTAATCCTGTTCTCTGTACGGAGAGGAAAACCAGGAATCTTTGTCTTGGAAAAGGAAGGGACTCTGATAACAGAGCGCATGACGTTGTTCAGCCAAAGCAGAAAGGAAGCTGCAGAACCGACATCCCAACTGAGTACCAGGACATCTTTTACCATTGCATGTTGGAATGTTAGAATAATGTATGAAAGTGGAAAGGCTGCCATGATAGCGAGAGAAATGAATAGATATAATATAAAGATACTGGGGCTGAGCGAAACACACTGGACAGGAACAGGTAAGCTTAGTCTAGCAACAGGGGAGACAATCCTTTTTTTTCAGGCCACCAAAACACAGATGGGACACACTCAGAGGGCGTGGCACTAATGCTATCCAGAGAGTCCCAGAGAGAATTGATGAGCTGGGAGGCAGTTAGCTCAAGGATAATTACAGGCTGCTTCTCAACAAAGTAGAAGGATATTAAGTTGAATATCATCCAGGTATATGCGCCAACAAATTATGCAGAAGAGGTAGTAAAGGACGAATTCTACAACACATTGCAGGAAATCCTAGATCAACAAGGCAACAAACTCATAACAGTTCTAATGGGGCACATCAATGCAAAGGTAGGTAAGATCAACACAGGTTATGAGAAAGTAATGGGCCAAAATGGATTAGGAATAATGAACGAAAATGGAGAAAGGCTAGCAGGTCTATGTATGCTCAACAACTTTGTGATTGGAGGAAGTATATTTCCATATAAAACTATACACAAAGCCACGTTGGTATCACCAGATCATGTCACTGAGAACCAGATGGACCATATTTGTATCAGTAGAAGCTTTCGCAGAACATTGTCAGAGTGAAACGAGGTGCAGATGTAGCTTCTGACCACCACCTACTGACAGCTAAACTGAGAATGAAACTGAAGAAGCACCACAAAACAGACATGGCAAGGAAAAGATATAATATGATACTGTTGGAAGATCCAGAAATCGCAAATAACTTTAAACTGAAACTGAGCAACAGATTTCAGGTTCTGCAGGAGTTATACTATCAATGAATGTTAGAAAACGAGTCCTAAAATGCTATATTGAACCTATCTTGTTATATGGAAGTGAATCATGGACAATAGGCAAGTCTGCACAAAAATCATTGGAAGCAGCAGAAATGTGGTTTATTAGAAGAATGTTGCGAATCCCCTGGACAGCAAAAATAACTAATGAAGAATGTAGGAGAAGAGCTGGAGAGACAAAAAACCTTGTCAAAAAGATAAGAGAGAGACAATGTACCTTCATAGGACATGCAATGAGAAGAGGGGGCATTGAAAATATTATAACAACAGGAAAAATAGAAGGAAGAAGATCAAGAGGAAGACCAAGAGAAATGATACTGGACAGTCTGACGGGATGGTGTGAGAGGAGATCATCAACTGAGCTGATGGCCTGCATGAAGGATCGTGTACTCTGGAGAAGCATAATAGCCAACGCCAGTCGGCACGGCACATGATGATGATGATGATGATGAGGAGTTATACGAAGAAGATACACCAGATAAGAACACTGTGTGGAATAGTGCTAAAGAAATGTGGAGCAAATCATGTGAAGAGACAGGGGGATTTAAGAAACCTAAGAACAAGGAGTGGATTATATTGGAAAGAGTGAAGAAGATAGACAGAAGGACAGAAATGAAAGGACAAATAAATGACAGTAAAACAAGAGCTGCAAAGGCCTCAGATAGAATACAATTTGGCCTATAAAGAGGTTAAGAAAAGAGTAAAGAAAGACAGACAGGCCTATTTTGATAATACGGCGAGACAGGCAGAAGAGGCAGCTGGTAAAAAGAATGTGAGAGCTCTGTATAAAATCACCAAGAAGTTAGGAAATATACCACGTAGGATAGAAAAGCCCATCAAAAACAAGGTAGGTAAGGTAGTAACATCAGAAGAAGAGCAGATGCAAAGATGGGTGGAATACTTCAGCGGAATCCTAAATAGGCCAGCACCGACAGAAACAGAGGAGATACCAGCAGCAGAGAATACTCTAGACATCAGTGTAGAACCACCTAGCAGATACCAACAGCAGAGAATACTCTAAGCATCAATGTAGAACCACCCAGAAGATACCAACAGCAGAGAATACTCTAGACATCAATATAGAACCACCCAGCAGATACCAACAGTAGAGAATACTCTAGACATCAATGTAGAACCAGCCAGGAGATACCAGCAGCAGAGAATACTCTGGACATCAATGTAGAATCACGCAGCAAGGCCGAAATTGAACACGCTATCTCAGAGTTGAAGAGAAATAAGGCACCGGGTCCAGATGGAATTGTAGCAGAAGTGCTCTTAGCGAAAAAAAGTAATAACAACAGAAATACTACTATTATTATTTAGCAGGATTTGGGAAGAAGAGAAGGTCCCAGAGGACTGGAAGGAGGTCTATCTTATAAAACTCCCTAAGAAAGGAGTTCTATTAGAATGCAAGAACTATAGAAGCATCTCCCTGCTCTCAATACCCAGCAAGGTCTTCAGCAGGATTTTGCTAAATAGAATTAAAACATCAGTAGATAGTAAACTAAGAGAAGAGCAAGCAGGTTTCAGGCAAGGAAGATCCTGTACTAACCACATTGCTACAATGCGAATAATAGTCAACAGAGTGGAATTCTTCACTGTTAGTCACATTCATTGATCATGAGAAGGCATTTGGTAGTTTAGATTGTAGAATGCTGAGGAAACTGCTGGAACACTATGGTATCCCAGGCAAGATAACAAAGCTTATAAAGACCATATATGAAGGAACAACTTGCAGAATTGTCCCTGGAGGAAATCTCACAGAAAGTTTTAAAGTGGAAATAGATGTGTGGCAGGGATGTTTACTATCACCATTCCTGTTTCTTCTAGCAATTGATTGGATCATGAAAACTACCACACAAAGAAAAAGAAATGGGATACAATGGACATTGTCGAACCAATTGGAAGATCTTGACTTTGCAAATGATGTGGCACTTCTGGCACACAACTATCCACAAATTCAATAGAAACTTCAGATCTTAAGCAGGAATTCAGCTAAACTGGGACTATATATTAACAGACAAACAAAAACAAAAAACAAAGATAATGAAAAGTAATAGCGCAAGCAATAGCATCATGGTAATCGAGGGAGTGCCACTTGAGGAAGTAGAGTATTTCACATATTTAGGCAGTATAGTGGATAAATACGGGGAATCAGAAAAGGATGTTAAAGCCAGAATAACCAAGGCCAGGACAGCATTTATCCAACTTAACAAAATATGGTCATCTAAGAACATCAAAACAAGAACCAAACTTAGGCTTTTCAATACAAACGTAAAGACTGTCCTGCTATATGGTTCAGAGACATGGGTTATGACCAAGACAATACAACAGAGGATACACACATTCATGAACTACTGCTTGAAGAGGATTTTTAACATTAAATGGCAGGACAAGATCAGGAACGAGGAGGTCTGGGAAAGTGGCAGGACAAGAACCTATGAACCTACAAATCATGTCAAGGAAGTGGATGTAGACTGGCCAAACTCCGAGGAAACCCGACACCAACATAACAAGACAGGAACTGACATGGAATCCTCAAGGAAATTTTTAAAAAAACGAGGAAGACCTAGACTTACTTGGAGAAGAGAAATGATGACAGTGCTCAGAGACAAGGGACACACATGGAAGGAAGCAGAGAATAATTCCAAGAACAGGGATGACTGGACAGCCTTTATCCGTGGCCTATGCTCTCAAGGGAGTGAAAGGCGATGATGATGATGATGATGATGATGATGGTGATGATGATGATGATGTTTGAAAATAATTACTTCAAAGGATAGTTGTGTAAAAAAAAGGGAGAATTAACTTTTTCACTCCAAACCAATACTGGCAGTGTTGGTAGACCTTGCAAAACCTATTCTAGTCGATCCTCATGGGGATACTCGGGCGAAGTCTAAACAAAATGAAAACTAGCATACATTTCTAACCCAACGCACATTTTCAGATAGTTATTAACACTCTTCCTTCGTCTTCCTACCAACATTTTTCATCTAATTTTATTCTGAGTATGAAAACTAATTCAGTAGTGAAAGAGTTAAAAATCTCGTTTCCACGCCATTAAGGCATATTAGGGAATATGGTGTTAGGCCCGTATTTTCCATGACCTTCGGCACATGAAAGTCTGAGGTGGTCAGTACTGTGCCTGTCAGATCCATATACTGTTCAAAAAAAAAAAAAAGAAACACAACAAATACAATGAAGGGCAAACTGCCTGAAACGTTCACTTGGACATCAGCTTCACGCGCTGACCTGAACTGTACTCAGCAGATGATTCATGAGCATAGAAAAGCCACACTAGTCAAAACAGCATTTTTGACAATAACTCATAACAAGTTCACGAGAATCCCGTGAAACTTACTGAACACAAGACTCACTGACCATGTTATTGAATGCCTATAAAAGATTGACGCTCCTGGAATCAATTCATTTGAAAATTCAATGCGCAAGTATGGCTCATCTCACTACAGAACAACGACTCATCATCATTGGACGTTTACAGACTGGACAGTCACAAAGTATAGTGGCCAGACAATTTATGTGGTTAGAAGCACCAATAGTCGCCTTTTGAGACGATTTCAAGAAACTGGCTCAATTGCAGACCGGCCGCGCAGTGGGAGACCCATAGTTACAACTCCTGCCGATGACCGCTTCATACGGCTGCGTCACCTCAGGAATCGATTTGCATCTGCGTCCTCACAGTCTAGTCAATGACAATAGCTCATCGAATTTCAGATCGAGCAGTCAGGAACGGGCTGCACGACGCTGGTCTTTGGGGTAGAAGACCCTACAGAGGTCCTGTTCTTACTGACCGGCATAGCCAGAACCGACTGCAGCGGGTGAACTAGCACTGTCAATGGACCGTTGCGAATGATTGGAGTAGGGTTTGGTTTAGTGAGAATCATTCTTTCTGCTCCAGCGACACGACAGACGAAGAAGAGTTTACCGCGTGGATGAGGCTTCTCCACATGGTGGTGGAGGTGTACTGGTGTGGAGAACGATCAACTTCAAGGGAAGAAGTGACTTGATGCAAACTGAAGGACGTCTGAATGCTCAACTCAAATTCTTCGTCCTCACGTCCTTCTACTTCTGGCTGCACCAGGGTCGACTTTTCAGCAGGATAACGCTCGACTTCATGTGGCACAGCTCACCGCCCAGTCCTCGCTGACAACAACGTCCAGACCATTCCGTGACCAAACCATGTCTTCAGACATGAACCCAATAGAACACTTATGGGATAAACTCAACAGACAAGTTCGCCAGCGAAACGTGGCGCCAATCAATCTCCGACAGTTGTCTCTTGCACTGCGGGAAGAGTGGGCAGCCATCCCACAACAACAGATCCAACGGCTAATCGGATCCATGTCAAGGAGATGTCGTTCTCTGATACAGGCCAGAGGAGGCCATACACCTTACTGAAACGGAGGCCTCAGTCGCAAAGAATAAAAGTCCAAACCAGATTTAATGAATATCATTTCATTGTTAAAGTCTTGAAGTTTCTTCATGCCAAGATTGAAACATTAATTCCGTAAAATAAAATTTTGCTACAAGTTTGAAATTTCGTGTTCATTACAACTACAGTAGTGTTACGTGTCTTCTTTTTTTTTTTGAACAGTATAGTAACAGACAAAAATAATCGCTAACATACATAAACCTCATGAACGTAACACTTTTATGGGATAAAAGTAATAACTTAATACTGATTAAATAAAAAAAAATAAGGGGTTTGGATTAATGAAACGCAGCAAAAAGATAAACCTTCAGCCAAAACCTTAAGTGTTTTAATATATATTTTTTTCATACTGTATACATACACAAATACATTGAGTTCGCTAATTTAAAATTCGCATAGCCAAGGAAAGCTCATTTTCTATATGCAGGAGGTAGTAAACGAAATTTCTGCCATTAACAAAGGCAAACGACTATTTCTTCCTTGAACGACAATCAATTATCAATTGTTTTATAATCAGAGGTTTTCACCTCACTGGCATAAAATATGTGAAATTATTTTTTAAGCAAATTATTCTCGGTACCCATTTAATAATCTTAAAATTTAATCTTGCATCGAAAAACTAGTTTCCAGTACTAGAGTATATGAAAAGGTAAAACTCTAAAATTAATCACTGTTTCGAAATTAATCTTCATTATAAAGTGATTTTAAACAAAGAACGCTTTAGTTTGAGCGAGATATTTATGGAAAGTAGAAAACGTCTTTAAAAACCAATAAAATAAAATTCAATCGTTAGAACTATTAAAATATTCTGTAAATATAAATAAATAAACAAATAAATACATATCAGCAGCTTCTATGCGACTAAAAAAAAAAGTCAAGTTGTTACAACGTAAAATCAGGTTGTTACAACGTAAAATCAGGTTGCTACAACGTAACGTGCATTCAAACCTTTCAGCTTAATCAGTTGTGATATTATTGTGGTTGGGAAGGCGTTCACGAACGGGCTTTGTTAGACTCAGTTTTTCTGCCGTACTCTCCAGTTGTTGCTGAGAACTGTCGATCATTTCTCGGGACGCCCTGATGATTTCGGCTGACCGCTTGATTAGCTGGTCACAGCGCTCCAAGTGGGGCTTGGAGCGTGACGCGAAGTCGTACGATTTCTTGGCTTCGTGGCTCGGGCTGCTAAGTTTCCACGTCAGCCTGCTAGCTAGGTTCTGATTGGCTGCTTCCTGCTGCGAGAGACCGGGGAATTCCGCTGCAGGATCGGCCCACGGCTCGAATAACGATGCAGCGCCGGCCAGTTCGTGTGTCTCTCTCAGAGTATCCATTGAGCTTTCTTCTACCTGCATGACCTTCAGGTCACTTCCGAAGACATGGCGTGCATCAGTAGATGAATGATGCGAGCCAGCGACGTCCAGTATGACTGGGAAATCCGACTCATCAGTCACCTCATTTGTCCCAGTCGAGGATGTAGATTGGCTGAATGATGCTTTAGACTTGTTAGACAACCCGCGGTTCAAACTCTGCAAGCTGGCACCCCGCCTTCCGCTCACGCCGAACACGCCAGGGTTACCAACATCCGGACCCTTGGCAGCCGGATCCGCCGTGACGCCATGTTTGCAGACCGCTGAGGTTGAGACAAAGCGTTTGACGCTTCTTCTGCTTTGGCTGGAATTCTTGTCAGGGGCCCCAAAAACAGTAGAAACGGATGTTATAGTCAGGTGACTTCCGACCTTCAGAGCTTTTGGATTGACCACAGTCTCGTCGCCTCTTTCGGAGCCGGCACTGGTGTCTCTCTTAAAGTGATGGCAGGAACTTGTTCTGCCTCTTCTTGACTCCCTGCGACAGGGCGAATAGCAGGAACATGTCTTTTTGGCACTCGTATTAAATTTAAAAGACTTAGGTTTATTTGATTTAAATATTTTGTCTAAGAAGGTCAAGTTTGTCGCTGCTGCCATTCTGGAGTCTTTGCTTTTCTCTGAAGTGTCTTTGTCGTTCCTGTTCAGACTGTCTCGCCTGCTGGACTTTGCAGAATGTGTAGTGCATGCCTCGTTCTGGATCAGTCTATGCTTGTCTGAGTCAGGCCCGCTGTTGTCAGGGACGCTGTATTCCGATTCGGTTTTCGAGAGACAAGAGTTACAGTTGTCTGATGTTGTAAAACCGGGAATCCTACCCGTGCTGCTGTCCTGAGCGTCCGTAGAACATCCTAGAGTGTCTCTCTTCAGAGCTTCACGAGACGAATATTCGCGGAGAGAGTCGGAGTTAGTATTTTCGTCGCCGGCAACGTTATCTGCAGTCTGTGGTCGCGACGCGCCATTTGCCTGCATCTCACAGGGCCTGCCAGAGGCCTCTGCTTCTAAATGACCTTGGCAAGGGGGTTTGGCATCCTGTTCCATGTTTCTAGAGGGCGCTTCTTCAAAATCTTCCCCCGCCGTGTCTTTAGAGAAGTCACTAGAAGAGCCGGGAACTTCTGAAGGCGATGATGCCCGAGGCAGGATAGAGGTGGACGCGATTTTACATCCATCATCAAAATTATTTTTGTTCTTTTGCATCAGCTCTACAGGGTCGTCCTGTGAAGTTCCTGGGCTAATATTTTGACTGAAAACGCATTTTCCCACGCTTTTCATGGCGGCATGCGCTGCAGCATCTTTGAGAAGACTGTCGTCTTCCTCGTACGAGACAGATGACGCCTGAGTTAGTCTCCGTTTTCCAGAGAAGTTCTGCGGATGAGCTGTGCAAGTAGCTCTTTCTTCCGTGGTTTGTGGGTCTGAACTAGCCCCGGCCTTTGATCTGTGACTCTCCGAAGTTTGCGGAACCTGGTTTAAGCTGGTGTCCGAGATGCCATTCACCACACCCGATCCAGGAGATATCCCACTGCCAGGAGAAGAGTTCCCGGTGGCAGCAGCTCGTAAGAGTATCAGCTTCCCTTGACAAAGCTCAGCCGATGGTTTCAGTGTCGCTGTTACCTGGGAGTTGCCCGCAACATCTGGAGCACGTTGTTCGCTATGGGCATACCTGGAGTTTGCGTCCACTGGAAACTCGTCGATATCAGACCTGTCGTTACGAGGCGATGGAAGCAGGAAATCATCAGAGGCGGGTTCAATGAACGTACGCTCTCTGTCCACATGGCTTGGAATGTCGAATACGCCTCTGAACAGATGCGGCCTATAGGTTATCTTCTGCTGGAAAGTTATTGGCGGGTTTCCCCGAAGTTTTCCTAATATGGTATTTTGGTTCGGCACGGAAACTTCGCGAGAGAAATTCTCCTCGGTGCATCCTCTGGTTAGTGACAGCCAAGAGTCTGGAGAAAGAGACCTTGCTTTGTTATCACTGACTCCTGACTCCGATTTCTCACTGTGAAATGACACCCCTGGAAAATTCTCAGCAGAATCGCTGTTTATGTTCAGTTTTCGGGGAGACTCAACTGGCCAGTCTTGTGTGCTCCTAGAGTCTCTTCGGCGTCTGGCGCTGATCTCATCGCAGAGACTTGAATTTCTGAAAACTTCCTGGTGAGGAGATGAAGAATGCTGATGGACTGTCTGTTGTCCACTTTTTTCATGGCCAGTATTGTGAACTGGAGAGTCCTGTTCTGAGGGTTTGGACACTCGGAAGACGCCCTCATCGTTCAGGTCAGTGAGATCGATAAAGCTCGGATACCTCTTGATGTTCACCTCTTGGGAAATAATGGCCATGACCTCCACAACGCTCGACTCTGTCTGGGTGACCTCTCCAGCGTTGACTAAACTGTGTGTCTTCATGGGAGCCGACACGGAGGTGTCATCCTGCAAGGACAAAGCATCATCCAGGTCCCTTTTGAAATCGGTGAAAGATGAACTTATCTGGGCAGCCATTTTGCAATCACCCACGTGGTCTCCATCGTCCACACTTCCCGCCATATTTGAAGCTGCACCTTTCCTGCAGCAGGAAGCCACAAAAGCCTCGAGAAAATCGTCTCTCCCCGCGCTGTTCTCCAGCCCAGTCTCTTTTATCTCTTCCACGTCCCCTTCCGCTGACCTAGATTCTTCAGAAATGGAGTCCGTCTCTGCGATGGATTCCAAGAAGGGCGACCTTAATCTGGTGAGCGTAGGCGTGGCCAGCTGAAGCTCTTCTCGACCGTGTCTGCCTGTTAGAGCGGCTTTAAAATCCAGCTCCGTTTCTGAGCATTCACGGGGGCTTAAATTCCCTTCAGGTTCGGTCGTTTGATCTTCCTGCTGTAAGGATTTTCCAGCAGTGAGCTGAGAGGCCGAGGCATGATCCTCGACGTTTTTCTGTCCTGTTTCTGGTAGATCGTCCAGGATTTCTGATGACTGGTCAGAAATCGATTGAAACCTGGACGCGTCTTCTCTTTCAACTGTTTGTTCATCTTTTCTACCACTGTCAGCTTCTCGGCTTACATCAAACGATGCTTGACGAGGGGTATCAAAACCTGATGTCACGCCCGGCGTGGACTGCGACTTGTTAGCAGCGGCTTCCGTTTTCGAGTCAGACACGAAGAAATTTTTAATTCTGGCCACGAAGCTTACTGGGCTCAGGGATCTTGACCTGGCCTTTGACATCACCGATCTGGCTTTTCCCAGACAAGAAGCTGCTGCCGCGATACAGCCTTTCCTCGCCTGCGACGAAACGCCCGGGAAAAGCAGCGGAACTTTGTCATGGATTCCCTGGCAGGCCTCGTGGACTTGTCCTTCCTTTTTCTCCAGCGTGGGAACCGCTTTGAGGCCCTGGGCAATATTTATGACGTCATAGCTTCTCTCTAGCAGCAAGACTTTATCGGTGTCGCTGCTTAAGTCAGTGGTTTTCAAACTTTCGTTCTCTTGAAGCGATAAACTGTTAATCCAGTCAGGTCCCGCGTTACCTGCAGGTTTTGATATCCGCCTGTATTGTTCTGAATTTGCTAGCGCCTCCAGGACGTGTTCTTTCAAAGCTTTACAAGAACCTCCCCCAGATACTGATCCAAATTTTTCCTTATCTTTGTCTGTTCTCTCACATTCTTCAGTACTTTTCGTCCTGACATTGTCCCACGAACCCCTAGCTCTGCAGTCTATGTCGGCTGTAGAATTCTTTGCATGCTCTTGATTTTGACCTTTTCCTGGACTTCTTTCATTCAGAGCTGCCCAGTTATCGGAACAGCCAGGGGGACAAAAGTAACTGCTTCCATGACATTTTTCCTCCTTCCGGCCGCTGTTAATCGGTTCAAATAGCCCCTCCAAAGGCGACGATGCAGTGAAGTGTGAAAGGTGAAGGTCAGAGGCGACGGGATATTTAGCTCGACTTATTTTCTGCTGGTGCTGTGGCGGTCTTCCTTCGGGCTGCCCTTTTGATGTGCTTGGTCCAGAGATTGCGGGTTCCGTGTTGCTCGGGGGCCTGCTTGCTCCACCCGCACCTGGTCCGATGCTTTCGTGCTCCTTTGTTTCTGGCACCCCGTCGGCCGGTGAATCTGAGTTTTCATTCGAGTTAAGCGAGTCTCCGGGCGAATCATCGGATAACGAGCCCGTTCTCTGGGAAGTCCAAGCGGTGCCGCGGCCGTCTTGGTCATGCCCGCAGCGGTAATGGCAGTTATTGCTATCTGGGTCAGCGTTATGATAGGTCAAAGTTGAACAGAAACATGGAGCGAAGACGTCGCCGTCGCCGTCGTCATCATCATCATCATCATCATGTGCGCTGTACGTCATTAGTTCGTGAACTTTATAGACATCCTGGGCCCTTGATGAAAGCGGGTTACTCGCTTTCGCGTCAGAGTTAACGAGGCTGCTCTGTGAACTCCAAATATTTGAAGCGTTAGTTGTGCTTTCAGCCGCGTCGTCACGCTCTTTTGATGATTCGGTGAGGCGTGACGAGTCACAGACGTCAGAATTCTTTTCCTGGCCACCAACAGACGTAAATTCTTGACAGCCCCCGCTTGTTAGTAGGATTTTCATAACATCCACAAACATTTTATCTATAGTGCGATGACCTTTCAACTTTAACCTTAGAGGTGAGCGGGGAGCGTTTGCGCGTAACAAGTGAGGACCGGCGGAAGGTCCAGAGGAGATTACAGCGTGACCTTCTTCCTGTTTGTTTTCGGTATTAGCCTCGCCTATCAAACTAGCGTACATATTCTTTGTCTTCCTGTCCGGACATGTCCCAGCGTTGCTTACCTTCTCGTGTCTCTTCTTTGGACGAGTGTCGCCTTCAGCACTTCGTCTCCAGATCCGGACATGCTCTGGGTGCTTTCCGAAACGAGGGTCCATCGAGGAGTTCACCTTCCCGTGATAGATTCTGATCCCTGGTTTATCTCCGTTCTGTAGTTCCAGGGTTTTCTGCTTGCAGGACCCTCCCGCTGAACCTGTTCTCTGGACGGGACAAATGAGGAGCGTGTTTTCTCGCCGTTTTTCTGAGGGCTTGTTCCTTTGCCGCGCTCCGCTGCTCAGCGATAAGGGGCTTGTCTTCTGAAAGCTGAATGGCTTTCTCGGCCATTTCGACTGAGTTGCTGCTTCTTCAGGTTGTATCCTAAGCTCACTTCTTTTGTCCGTTCGGGTATTAGTTCCTGCAGCCTTCTCATTGTTTATCTTTTCACTTGATGGTTTTGTTATGTTTTTGCCAAGTGCTCTCTTTGGTGTTTTGTGTGAATACCGTTTTGAACACTCCGTTAAAAGCGGTTGAGCTCGGAACCTTTTTTCTGGTATCTTGTGCTTTGTCGCCGCTACCATCTCATCGACGAGGCCAATGTACACTGTGGTCTGAGATGTCTGGGGCACTGTCCGTTTCTTACTATATATGGCTGGTTCAGATTTGACCGGACTAGTCCGAGCCCTAACTTGACCAAGACCTTCATGACCGCCCACAGCTGGCAAAGTTTCGTTTGATGCCTCTCTTCCAGAGTTCTTAAAACCGGCCCCGCGGAAGTCTTCCAGGCTGAGAACCACTTCGGTGCAGTTTGAAGGACAGCCAGGAAAGGCCAGGACGATACCCTGGGCCCCGCCGGCTTCGGACTTGCCCGAGATCTTAGCTTGGTCAAACTGGATGTCGCTCACAGCGTTAATCTCCAGCAAAGAAGACGGCATGGCAGCTGCATTTTCTTACAAGGCATCTAATTCTTATACGAGCATAGTTTTATTCCAGTCGTCTCGGTCCCACTTAAACTCACGAAATCCAGGCTTTTGATCCACATCCTTTATCTATACGCTTCCAAAGACAGGTCGTCAGTCAAATCATTTCATTGAGCAAAATATACTTAATCAAAGTCTCATTGTGAAACATCATTCAAGTTACCTCATTCTACTTCGAATACTGATACCCCACGTCCGTGCTACATCTTAAGAGTTGTCTTTGGTTGCCAGATAAAAAATATAAACGCATAACATAAATCAAATTCATTTCAATCTTCTTTGACACACTTACATCTTATCTATAAAACAGCAGCACTGCAAGACTTTGTGAAAAGCGGTGACCGCCATACCTGTGTTGTGTTGAGCTTCGGCTGCTGATACTACGACACATGGTGCGTCCGTTCAAAGACAGTGCTTGAGGAATTCTGTGTTTTGACATTTTTGTTGTTTGTTTTGAATGTAAATGCTATAGAAGAGTTCTCCAGATATCGTGGACACAAAAAAGGACAAATATATCTATACTACAAGAGCTTAATATTGAAGAAGTCTGGCTAGTAAAGAGGATTAAAGAGAGAAAACTTAAATATTTTGGCCACATTAAACGTCATGATAATTTAGAGAAGACCGTATTGGAAGGATACATAATGGGAAAAAGAAAAAGAGGAAGACCGAAACGAAGATGGCTGCAAGACATCGTTGATGATCTGGAAATGGATGCAGCAGCAGCAGGCCATCTTGCTCACAACCGAGAGGCCTACAGGAGTGCTGTTTGGGAGGCAAAGTTCCGCAAGGGACATGCAAAGGAATGAATGAATGTTGTTTGTTTGTTTGTCTGTAGCCAGAAACTAGTAAAGAGGATTAAAGAGAGAAAACTGAAATATTTTGGACACATTAAACGTCATTATAATCTAGCGAAGACCGTCTTGGAAGGGTACATAATGGGATAAAGAGAGAGAGAGGAAGACCAAGGCGAAGACGGCTGCTGCAAGACATCGTTGATGATCTGCAAATGGATGCATCAGCAGCAAGCCATCTTGCTCACAACCGAGAGGCCAACAGGAGTGCTGTTAGGGAGGCAAAGTTCCGCAAGGGACATGCAAATGAATGAATGAATGAGCCCGAAACTCTCTATCTTAATGCGAAGGAAACTAAACTGATGACAACTGACAAAACAAACAAGGCAGCTGAAATATATATATATATCAGTGAGGAAAAATTGCAAGAGGTGGAGAGTTTTTAATATCTTGGATCATTACTAACTAATAATAGAGATAATTCATTCATTCATTTGCATGTCCCTTGCGGAACTTTGCCTCCATAATAGCACTTCTGTAGGCCTCTCGGTTGTGAGCAAGATGGCTTGCTGCTGATGCATCCAATAATGGAGATACAATGAGGGAAATTAAAAAGAGGACATCTATCGCTCTTCAAAAAGTAAAACAACTAAAGAAGATGTGGAGAGGAACAGACAGAACTACAAAAATAAGATTTCTTAAGGGCATTCATCTTTCCCATCGCAACATATGCCTGTGAGACTTGGACACTTAACAAAACAGCTGAAAAACACATAAATGCTTTTGAATGTAAATGCTACAGAAGAGTTCTTCAAATATCATGGACAGAAAATAAATATATCCATACTACAAGAACTTAATATTGAAGAAGGTTGGCTAGTAAAGAGGATTAAACAGAGGAAACTTAAATACGAGGGGTGATTGATAAGGTCACGGCATAATGTACACAAATACTTAAAACACACAGTTGATATTAGGTGCATTTGTAGATCAGGTTAATGTAAGATTAAACACCAAGTTTCAAGAAATTAACTACAACCAGTTTTTTTATACAAGCTACTGAAGTGGTAAGGGGTGGCAGAAATTGAGAAAATGGATAAAATTTCTCCTCGAGCAGTCATTCGCTACCTCTGCATCAAGGGCTTATCATCGAAGGAGATCCATGAGGATATGGTAAAGACTCGAGGGGAGAGTGCCCCTTTTTACACCACAGTGAAGAAATGGGCAGCTCAATTCAAACATGGAAGGAAAGATGATTCCCGTCCAGGAAGACCAAGAACGGTAACCACCGATGAAACCACCGGCAGAATCCATGGCATGATAATGGAGGATCGACGACTAACTGAGCGGTACATTGCTACTTAGTTTGGCATCTCCCAGGAAAGTGTTCATGCCATTATTCATAATGATCTTCAAATGACAAAGGTCTCTGCTCGATGAGTTCCGAAACTTCATGTAGCTGATCAGAAACGGCAGCTTCTCAACATATCAAGAGACAATCTTGGCCTTTTTTCATTTTTCAAATTTTCAAATTTGTGACTATGGATGAAACTTGGGTTCATCATTTTCAACCAGAAACCAAAGAACAGTCAAAGCAGTGGAAACATCATGGATCCCCACCTCCAAAGAAAGCAAGGGTAGTACTGTCTGCAGGTAAAGTGATGGCTGCCATCTTTTGGGATTCAGAGGGTGTGCTATTGGTAGACTATCTTCATAAGGGCAGAACGGTCACCAAGGCCTATTACGCTAATCTTGTGAAGCAACTGCGGGTCACATTGAAGGAAAAGCGTCGAGATAAATTGACGAGAGGAGTCATCTTTCATCAAGACAATGCTCCAGTTCACAAGTCGGCGGTGGCAATGGCTACCATCCATGAATGCGGCTTCCAGCTTCTTGAACATCCTCTTTATTCCCCAGACTTGGCCCCTTCGGACTATTACCTGTTTACCAAATGCAAAAAGAAGCTCAGTGGTTGTAATTTTGCTTCAGATGATGACGTCATTCATGCTGTAGACCACTTTCTACTGGCACAAGATGCTGCATAAGCTTGCAAGGGGACTATGTTGAGAAATAACCCAAAAAAGTTGCCCACAAATAATCCGTTGTACCTTATGCCGAGAAATATCAATCACCCCTCGTATGTTGGACACATTAAACGTTATGATAATTTAGAGAAGATCGTCTTGGAAGGGTACATAACGGGGAAAAGATAGAGAGGAAGACCAAGGCGAAGATGGCTGCAAGACATCGTTGATAATCTGCAAATGGATGCATCAGCGGCAGGGACATCTTGCTTACAACCGAGAGGCCTACAGGAGAGGCTGTTACGGAGACAAAGTTCCGCGAGGGACATGCAAATGACTGACTGACTGATTTACTGACTGACTGATTGAACCTGAAACTTGTGGATTAAACAAGACAACGAATAGGAGAAGTGGAGTACAATCCGTGACCTGGAAAATAGTAAATAAAAACAGAAAAGGACGCAGCGTAAAGTAGAAAAACAATTTTTTTTTCAAATATTAGGGGCAGCCGCAACATTTTCAGGTTCTGTTTATTCTTGTTCCTACTTTTGGTATTATTATTGTTGTTGTTGTTGTCGTTGCTGATGGTGCTGTTCTTGCTGTATGTTGCCCTAGCTAAAGTTGTTGCTATTGCTGGTTTGCTAGTGCTCTTGTTGTTGGTATTGTTGGTTTGTTAGTGCTCTTGTTGTTGGTATTGTTGGTTTGTTAGCATTGATGTTGTTATCGCTGTTTTGCCAGTGTTGTTGTTGTTGCTATTGCCGTTTTGTCAGTGCTATTGTTGTTGTTGCTATTGCCGTTTTGTAGCTGCTTTTGTTGTTGCTATTGCCGTATTTGGTCTTGCTGAAGTTGCTGCTATTGCTTTTTTGTTAGTGCTGTTGTTGTTGGTGTTAATGCTGATTTTCTAGTGCTATTAATTTTTTTGCTGTTTTTTAGTGCCTTTATTGTTTGCTATTGCTGTTTTGTCAGTGCTGTTGTTATTATTGTTATTGCTGTTATTCTAGTGCATTTGTTATTGCTGTTTTTATAGTGCTGCTGTTGTTATTGATGTTTTTCTAATGCTGTTTTTGTTGCTATTTCTGTGTTTTAGTGCTGTTGTTATTGCTGTTTTTCTAGTGCTGCTGTTGTTATTGCCTTGTTGTCGTTCCTGCTGCTTTTTTGTTTGTGTGGTTATTGTTTTTGATGTTGCTGGAATTGTCGTTGCTGCTTTTGCTGTTGTTTTTGTTGACAGTCTTCTTGCTCTTGTCCTTCCTATTGCTGCATCTTCATTTTTTGCTGCTGTTGCAGGTTTTGCTGCTGCTGTTGTTGCTAAGGTTAATGTTGCCATAGTTGTTTCTGTTGCTGTTGTTACTGTTGCTGTTGATATGTCGTTGCTGCTTTTTTGTTGACCTCAGTGCTGTTGTTGTCCTTGGTGCTACCGCTGCTGTTGTACTTGCTGATACTGCTGCTGCTGTTTCCTTGTTTATACTGCTGCTGCTGTTCTTGCTGATACTTCTGCTGCTTCTCCTTCATTGCTGATACTGCACTGTTGCTATCTTTGCTGATATTGCTGCTGTCTTTGCTGATGTTGATGCTGTTGTCCTAGCTGATACTGTTGCTGCTGTTATTGTTGCTGTTGCCGTTGTTGTTATTGTTAATACAAATGTTGCTCTTCCTGTTGTTGTTGTTCCTATTCTTCTTCTTCTTCGTATTATTATTATTATTATTATTATCATTATTATTATTATTACAAGACAATAAACCCTAAGTGCTACATACACAATCTGCCTTCATTTATCTCTGCTCCTGTCTTTCTCCGTCCAACTGTTTATTCTGCTTGTAAGATTTACTTGTTCACTGACAGCCTCTTGTACCGTGGTCTCCAGTGTCTCTCGCGGTGCATGCTAGTTCAAGATTTCCTAATGGTCGGTATCAGGAGCCTGTTTCTGAAGCCATATTGTTATTTCCTAACTCTCAGTATCAGGAGCCTGTTTCTGAAGCCATATTGTTAGATGGTCAATGGGAGCTAGCATTTTATCATTCGGGACAGAGGCACGCCTCATGCTCTGCTATTTCAACTCTTCGTGGCTGAGCAGTTCACGTATTTTAGTTTACGTGGTTAGGCGGTTGCTTGTCCCGCTGAAGATCAGGGCTCAGTTCCCAGTGATTCTCTTACTAGGTCTCTTTTTTTCCCACCCACGCATCTGAAGTGTTTGTTCTACAGTTTTCGAGGATTAATACTACACACTTTTATCTCCCATACTCTTCTTCTTCTTCTGCGTTCGAGGTTGTTGGTCACATCAGATCCTGATCCCCTGCCAACATGGCAAAGCCCGCAGTCCTCTCTAGATCCTGATCCCTGTTGACATGGCAAAGCCCGCAGTCCTCTCCAGATCCTGGTAGGAGCCCCCAAACTTTTGCCACAAGCTCGTGTCCTCTGACCACATCTCACGCCTCAGGTCCGCATGGTTTGGGCACTCTTTGAAGGATATGATCCGGAGTCTGGACTCCACCTGCCGCGTGGGCACTCGTCTGTTGTAAGGCATTTTGAGTCCATGTGTTCTGAGGCGGTGGAACTCAAAACTTTTCCTTCTCGTTGAAGAAGGCCCGGAACGAAGCCATGCCACGAGATCAGATTGAATCGTGACCATTCTTAACCTCATAAATACACGTGTGCCCAGTTTTACCCGGGGTACTGCGCCACAACCAACACACTCCGTCTAGGGCAGGCCGGGGGTAGGGGGTGGAGGGCATACTTTATAATAACCACAAAAGATTTGGGCCAGGACTGGCCGAATCGATAGCCACGTAGTATTTTAGTCTGGAACACAGGGTGCTGGATCGAATCCCGCCCAGCAGACTCCAACTGGTTTGGGTTCTCGATGGCGCTACGGAATTAGTGCACTCTGCTTCACACGAGGTGACTGAACTCAAGCACTTACGGACTCACCTGATGTGCAGTGATGATAACCCTTGAAAAGAAGGAAAGAAAGAAAGAAAGAAAGTGATGACAACTCTTGAAAAGAAAGAAAGAAAGAAAAACTGGGTTGACTACTGTTCTAAGATATCTAACCAACTTGTCTTCCATTGAGTAAGCAATGCACTATTTTCTGCACTTCTCCTGCGCCTCTTTTGGCCAAATCAAATTTATTGGTCATATGAGGTATAATTTATAACCCAGATTTTTTTTTTTAAATCGCCTAAATGGGATTTATTTTTCAGTGTGATCAACCTTGAACAAGACGAGAGACCGTGTATGTCAGAACAGTGTCTGACATGTCGTATGTGTCATTTGTCATTTGCACAGAGAACTCACGTGGCGGAAGTGATTACTGATTCTTGTGCCTGGATTTTCAGGTGTTAATAATGAACTGCCAGGTAAGCACAGTGAAGCGTAGGAGTTTCGAAGTCGCGGGGGGGGGGGGGGGGGGGGGGCTAGCTTCGCGTGCGGACGGAGCGGTGTAGTTAGGCTAGATCTACAGAGAGTATAGTATTTTGCCATTAGGGGAAACGGTTTTGAACTTGAAGGATCTTTGCGTGTATGGCGAGACGCACTCGTGTACTGCGTGATGTGAGTGTGTGAAGAGACAGATAGATGTTCAAGGTAAAATCACTAAAAGAATGAAGTCGGATAGAGAGAATGAGAAATAAGTGTGAAGAGCCAGCTTTTCTTTTATCTTCAGATCTCTCTGATACAGCGAAATGTTGTTCGTTGCTGTGGCATCATATCGGACGGGGAGTGGGTTACAGTGTGTTGCTTGAAAGCATGGAGTAGGATCTAAGACTAGTATAAGCTCCAGGTTGCTTTGAGGTCAAGTCAAGGTTAAGTCGATATAAATCTGCCTCCAATCAAGGTGCGGAGCTTCTCATCTCTAACGCCTGCCTCATAGATTAGATCTTCTCATCTCTAACGTCTGCCTCATAGATTAGAGCTTCTCATCTCTGAAGCCATATTGTTATTTCCTAACTCTCAGTATCAGGAGCCTGTTTCTGAAGCCATATTGTTAGATGGTCAATGGGAGCTAGCATTTTATCATTCGGGACAGAGGCACGCCTCATGCTCTGCTATTTCAACTCTTCGTGGCTGAGCAGTTCACGTATTTTAGTTTACGTGGTTAGGCGGTTGCTTGTCCCGCTGAAGATCAGGGCTCAGTTCCCAGTGATTCTCTTACTAGGTCTCTTTTTTTCCCACCCACGCATCTGAAGTGTTTGTTCTACAGTTTTCGAGGATTAATACTACACACTTTTATCTCCCATACTCTTCTTCTTCTTCTGCGTTCGAGGTTGTTGGTCACATCAGATCCTGATCCCCTGCCAACATGGCAAAGCCCGCAGTCCTCTCTAGATCCTGATCCCTGTTGACATGGCAAAGCCCGCAGTCCTCTCCAGATCCTGGTAGGAGCCCCCAAACTTTTGCCACAAGCTCGTGTCCTCTGACCACATCTCACGCCTCAGGTCCGCATGGTTTGGGCACTCTTTGAAGGATATGATCCGGAGTCTGGACTCCACCTGCCGCGTGGGCACTCGTCTGTTGTAAGGCATTTTGAGTCCATGTGTTCTGAGGCGGTGGAACTCAAAACTTTTCCTTCTCGTTGAAGAAGGCCCGGAACGAAGCCATGCCACGAGATCAGATTGAATCGTGACCATTCTTAACCTCATAAATACACGTGTGCCCAGTTTTACCCGGGGTACTGCGCCACAACCAACACACTCCGTCTAGGGCAGGCCGGGGGTAGGGGGTGGAGGGCATACTTTATAATAACCACAAAAGATTTGGGCCAGGACTGGCCGAATCGATAGCCACGTAGTATTTTAGTCTGGAACACAGGGTGCTGGATCGAATCCCGCCCAGCAGACTCCAACTGGTTTGGGTTCTCGATGGCGCTACGGAATTAGTGCACTCTGCTTCACACGAGGTGACTGAACTCAAGCACTTACGGACTCACCTGATGTGCAGTGATGATAACCCTTGAAAAGAAGGAAAGAAAGAAAGAAAGAAAGTGATGACAACTCTTGAAAAGAAAGAAAGAAAGAAAAACTGGGTTGACTACTGTTCTAAGATATCTAACCAACTTGTCTTCCATTGAGTAAGCAATGCACTATTTTCTGCACTTCTCCTGCGCCTCTTTTGGCCAAATCAAATTTATTGGTCATATGAGGTATAATTTATAACCCAGATTTTTTTTTTTAAATCGCCTAAATGGGATTTATTTTTCAGTGTGATCAACCTTGAACAAGACGAGAGACCGTGTATGTCAGAACAGTGTCTGACATGTCGTATGTGTCATTTGTCATTTGCACAGAGAACTCACGTGGCGGAAGTGATTACTGATTCTTGTGCCTGGATTTTCAGGTGTTAATAATGAACTGCCAGGTAAGCACAGTGAAGCGTAGGAGTTTCGAAGTCGCGGGGGGGGGGGGGGGGGGGGCTAGCTTCGCGTGCGGACGGAGCGGTGTAGTTAGGCTAGATCTACAGAGAGTATAGTATTTTGCCATTAGGGGAAACGGTTTTGAACTTGAAGGATCTTTGCGTGTATGGCGAGACGCACTCGTGTACTGCGTGATGTGAGTGTGTGAAGAGACAGATAGATGTTCAAGGTAAAATCACTAAAAGAATGAAGTCGGATAGAGAGAATGAGAAATAAGTGTGAAGAGCCAGCTTTTCTTTTATCTTCAGATCTCTCTGATACAGCGAAATGTTGTTCGTTGCTGTGGCATCATATCGGACGGGGAGTGGGTTACAGTGTGTTGCTTGAAAGCATGGAGTAGGATCTAAGACTAGTATAAGCTCCAGGTTGCTTTGAGGTCAAGTCAAGGTTAAGTCGATATAAATCTGCCTCCAATCAAGGTGCGGAGCTTCTCATCTCTAACGCCTGCCTCATAGATTAGATCTTCTCATCTCTAACGTCTGCCTCATAGATTAGAGCTTCTCATCTCTAACGTCTGCCTCATAGATTAGAGCTTCTCATCTCTAACGTCTGCCTCATAGATTAGAGCTTCTCATCTCTAACGTCTGCCTCATAGATTAGAGCTTCTCATCTCTAACGTCTGCCTCATAGATTAGAGCTTCTCATCTCTAACGTCTGCCTCATAGATTAGAGCTTCATCTCTAACGTCTGCCTCATAGATTAGAGCTTCTCATCTCTAACGTCTGCCTCATAGATTAGAGCTTCTCATCTCTAACGTCTGCCTCATAGATTAGAGCTTCTCATCTCTAACCTCTGCCTCATAGATTAGATCTTCTCATCTCTAACGCCTGCCTCATAGATTAGAGCTTCTCATCTCTAACGTCTGCCTCATAGATTAGAGCTTCTCATCTCTAACGTCTGCCTCATAGATTAGAGCTTCTCATCTCTAACGTCTGCCTCATAGATTAGAGCTTCTCATCTCTAACGTCTGCCTCATAGATTAGAGCTTCTCATCTCTAACGTCTGCCTCATAGATTAGAGCTTCTCACCTCTAACCTCTGCCTCATAGATTAGAGCTTCTCATCTCTAACCTCTGCCTCATAGATTAGAGCTTCTCATCTCTAACGCCTGCCTCATAGATTAGAGCTTCTCATCTCTAACGTCTGCCTCATAGATTAGAGCTTCTCATCTCTAACGTCTGCCTCATAGATTAGAGCTTCTCATCTCTAACGTCTGCCTCATAGATTAGAGCTTCTCATCTCTAACGTCTGCCTCATAGATTAGAGCTTCTCATCTCTAACGTCTGCCTCATAGATTAGAGCTTCTCACCTCTAACCTCTGCCTCATAGATTAGAGCTTCTCATCTCTAACCTCTGCCTCATAGATTAGAGCTTCTCATCTCTAACCTCTGCCTCATAGATTAGAGCTTCTCACCTCTAACGCCTGCCTCATAGATTAGAGCTTCTCATCTCTAACGCCTGCCTCATAGATTAGAGCTTCTCATCTCTAACGCCTGCCTCATAGATTAGAGCTTCTCATCTCTAACCTCTGCCTCATAGATTAGAGCTTCTCACCTCTAACGCCTGCCTCATAGATTAGAGCTTCTCATCTCTAACGCCTGCCTCATAGATTAGAGCTTCTCATCTCTAACCTCTGCCTCATAGATTAGAGCTTCTCACCTCTAACCTCTGCCTCATAGATTAGAGCTTCTCACCTCTAACGCCTGCCTCATAGATTAGAGCTTCTCATCTCTAACGCCTGCCTCATAGATTAGAGCTTCTCACCTCTAACGTCTGCCTCATAGATCAGAGCTTCTCATCTCTAACGTCTGCCTCATAGATCAGAGCTTCTCATCTCTAACGTCTGCCTCATAGATTAGAGCTTCTCACCTCTAACGTCTGCCTCATAGATTAGAGCTTCTCATCTCTAACGTCTGCCTCATAGATTAGAGCTTCTCATCTCTAACGTCTGCCTCATAGATTAGAGCTTCTCACCTCTAACCTCTGCCTCATAGATTAGAGCTTCTCATCTCTAACGTCTGCCTCATAGATTAGAGCTTCTCATCTCTAACGTCTGCCTCATAGATTAGAGCTTCTCATCTCTAACGTCTGCCTCATAGATTAGAGCTTCTCATCTCTAACGTCTGCCTCATAGATTAGAGCTTCTCATCTCTAACGTCTGCCTCATAGATTAGAGCTTCTCATATCTAACGTCTGCCTCATAGATTAGAGCTTCTCATCTCTAACGTCTGCCTCATAGATTAGAGCTTCTCACCTCTAACGTCTGCCTCATAGATTAGAGCTTCTCATCTCTAACGTCTGCCTCATAGATCAGAGCTTCTCACCTCTAACGTCTGCCTCATAGATTAGAGCTTCTCACCTCTAACGTCTGCCTCATAGATTAGAGCCTCTCATCTCTAACGTCTGCCTCATAGATCAGAGCTTCTCATCTCTAACGTCTGCCTCATAGATCAGAGCTTCTCACCTCTAACGCCTGCCTCATAGATTAGAGCTTCTCACCTCTAACGCCTGCCTCATAGATTAGAGCTTCTCATCTCTAACGCCTGCCTCATAGATTAGAGCTTCTCATCTCTAACCTCTGCCTCATAGATTAGAGCTTCTCACCTCTAACGTCTGCCTCATAGATTAGAGCTTCTCACCTCTAACGCCTGCCTCATAGATTAGAGCTTCTCATCTCTAACGCCTGCCTCATAGATTAGAGCTTCTCACCTCTAACGTCTGCCTCATAGATCAGAGCTTCTCATCTCTAACGTCTGCCTCATAGATCAGAGCTTCTCATCTCTAACGTCTGCCTCATAGATTAGAGCTTCTCACCTCTAACGTCTGCCTCATAGATTAGAGCTTCTCATCTCTAACGTCTGCCTCATAGATTAGAGCTTCTCATCTCTAACCTCTGCCTCATAGATTAGAGCTTCTCACCTCTAACCTCTGCCTCATAGATTAGAGCTTCTCATCTCTAACGTCTGCCTCATAGATTAGAGCTTCTCATCTCTAACGTCTGCCTCATAGATTAGAGCTTCTCATCTCTAACGTCTGCCTCATAGATTAGAGCTTCTCATCTCTAACGTCTGCCTCATAGATTAGAGCTTCTCACCTCTAACGTCTGCCTCATAGATTAGAGCTTCTCATCTCTAACGTCTGCCTCATAGATCAGAGCTTCTCACCTCTAACGTCTGCCTCATAGATTAGAGCTTCTCACCTCTAACGTCTGCCTCATAGATTAGAGCCTCTCATCTCTAACGTCTGCCTCATAGATCAGAGCTTCTCATCTCTAACGTCTGCCTCATAGATCAGAGCTTCTCACCTCTAACGCCTGCCTCATAGATTAGAGCTTCTCACCTCTAACGTCTGCCTCATAGATTAGAGCTTCTCACCTCTAACGTCTGCCTCATAGATTAGAGCTTCTCACCTCTAATGTCTGCCTCATAGATTAGAGCTTCTCATCTCTAACGTCTGCCTCATAGATCAGAGCTTCTCACCTCTAACGTCTGCCTCATAGATCAGAGCTTCTCATCTCTAACGTCTGCCACATAGATCAGAGCTTCTCACCTTTAACGTCTGCCTCATAGATCAGAGCTTCTCACCCTTAACGTCTGCCTCATAGATCAGAGCTTCTCATCTCTAACGTCTGCCTCATAGATCAGAGCTTCTCACTTCTAATGTCTGCCTCATAGATCATGGAACAATTTTTTTATAAATAGGAAACTACGAGGCTTTGGTACGGTAAAGTAAAAGAACACATTTTGTAGGATTAGACCTCGAAAAAATCGTAGACGATTTTTTTCGAGGTCTGATCCTACAAAAGACAAAGCACTTTAGTGAGACGTGAGAGAAAGTCCCTTGTCTACGATTTCTCGTAACAATGTCCTCTTTAGAGTTTCACGTGGTCGACCCCTTTTTCTTCGACCTTTTGTGTTCCACTTGATAGCTTGTCCTAGGATTCTCTGACCGTCTCTTCTCATCATGTGACGGAAAAATATGTCCATCTTCTTTTTCTGATCGTCCATGAGATAGGTTTTTGTTCGCTCATTTATCTTATCTCTGCGTTGTTCCTGAATTCTCTCCACTACACACAGACTATTTTCCTTAGGCATTTGTTTAGAAAAGAGTCTAATTTATTGTATAAGAAATAATAATTCTTATATACATATAAGAATAAATTTTTGATGAGAAATTTTGGTAGCAAGAAAGTGGAAGAAAGTTACTCTATAATTTAAAAACATGAGCTGGATTAGAAATGTGCTGCCTTTCATTTATTTAGACTTTGCCTTAAAAATCACTCTAAGCATTGATTGACACAGGTGTGCTATATGTACCAGCACTGCCAGTGCTGTTCTGGGGTGAAAGAGTTAACAGTTATTAAAAAATGTAAAAAACGTAGGTCGGAGAGTAAATCTAGGAAACGTTGCGGCGATAATGGATGCATCTGAGGGTGAACTGGATGAAAATCTGAAAATGAACTTGATGAGAATGTGAAGGTGAAATAGATGAGAATCTGAAGGCAAACTTGATGAGAATCTGAAGGTAAATTTGATGAGAATCTGAAGATGACCTGGATAAGAATGTGAAGGTTAACTTGATGAGAATGTGAAGGTGAACTTGATGAGAATGTGAAGATGACCTAGATGAGAATGTGAAGGTGAACTTGATGAGAATGTGAAGATGACCTAGATGAGAATGTGAAGGTGAACTTGATGAGAATGTGAAGGTGAACTTGACGAGAATGTGAAGGTGAACTAGATGAGAATGTGAAGGTGAACTTGATGAGAATTTGAAGGTGGACATTACTGGGGCGCCTTGATTCCTTTGAAAAATGCTTTCCAGCCGTACTTCCCTGAACTTCCAGAAGAAGAAGAAGAAGAAGCAGCTAGACGGACAGGAAGCCCCTCTTTTCTGCGTCCTTGAACGTGGCATTTCTCATCCATTGCCTATGAAAAGTAGAGACAGGGTTCTTGAATCTCCGGAACCATTCCTCGAGGGGGGATTTGTTTATGAAAAACTGCAGACTCTTTGTTGTTGTTGTTGTTGTTGTTGTTGTTGTTGTGTTGTCTACCGGGCAAAAGTCGCCATGGTAATCTTTGAAGTTTGCTTCCATTTGCCTCTACTTATCTATGAAATAGTGGAATTTCAATGCCTCTGTATATACTACTGGACAAACGTTAAGGATCGGTTTTTTTCAATTCTTACAAATACAAAATCAACAGACTAACAAACAAGCCATTAGTACTAAAGAAAACAGCGTTTAAAACTGAACAAATTCAATCATTTCATTTGCAGATGGGAATAGGAATACACATACAGCAAGCTGGCGAAATCACTCACCCCCTCGGCCAAAAATTCACAAGAGTTGCAAGAAATCGCTCCAAATGCCTTTGGATGGTAGAATGGGACATCCCCGAACGCCGTGCAACTTCATGGCCAGAGAAACCGCTTTCAACCAAGGCTATGACCCGATGACGCTCAAAGATGCTAAAACGCCTTCGCGGTAGCATGGTGTTTTTCAAATGACAAAAATACCCCTAAACCGCTTTAATAAAAATGATTGGAGGGTGAGAAGCGTTCACTAAGGATGCCTCTTGCACGTCCAGCATAAATCAACACGATTTAGTTACCTGATGGGTCAAGCTGACACTTTTAAAAATGCCCTAACATTTTGTCTAGGACGATGCTACTGCACGTGATTTTTACACTTGTTGTGATGAACAGTTGGTGTTGTTTATGCTCCTGCTACATAGAGGACTGCCTGAGAGTGCAATGTAATCAAGATTCTACAATAAATGTATTTACAGTTTTAGTACGGCAATCAAAATAAATATATGTTTGAAATTAATGACTGGCCCTTAACTTTTGTCCAGTAGTATATATCAAAATAAAGGCAAGCGACAAGCTAAATGTTCGAGATGACTTGAGTTTGCCTTTGACAACTACTCAGAGGAGAATTCCGAGGCTCATTGCCCATGTGCAAGTACAACCATTGCGTTAAAAACTGGATTAATTAACTATAAGGTTAGAATTATATTTGTTTAAAAATCTATTTTTAACGAGTTATCTTTACCCTATTCATTATTCATTAGGTTGTTCCTTGCGGAACTTTGTCTCTCTAACACCTGTCTTGAAGGCCTCTCGGTTGTACGCAAGATGCCCTGCTTCTGATGCATCCTTTCGCAAATCATCAACAATGTCCTGTTGCCATCTTCGCATTGATCTTCCTCTCTTTCTTTTCCCCATTGTGCACCCCTTCCTGAGATATTTCAGGGAACCAGCAAACGTCACCAGGTTTGACAAGCTATTAAATAACACCACGTGACAGATGGGAGGAGATATGTCATGTCTAGGACTCACAGAGAAACAAAAAACCAAGTGGTTTGGCCACTTAATGAGAATGACATACTCACAGCCAAGCGCAACAGCTCCAGCCAAAGAACTACAGGACACAGATCCAGAGGAAGACCCAGAAAGAGATGGATAGATGGTATAAAAGAAACAATCGCTAATAACGGCATGGCCGTCGCTGAGGGCCACCCATTTGGCCCAAAAACGTTAATGGCAAATCCACTCAACACTTCACGGTACAAGAGAAAGGATAAAGTAAAGCAAGTACCCTTCAAAACTCTCTTCCCCAAAACTTTCATGACAAGTCCGAAATATTTAAGTTTTCTCTGTTTAAATCTTCTTTACTAGCCAGCCTTCTTCAATATTAAGTTCTTGTAGTATGGATATATTTGTTCTTTTCTGTGTCCATGATATTTGAAGAACTCTTCTGTAGCATTTCCATTCAAAAGCATTTATGTGTTTCTCAGCTGTTTTGTTAAGTGTCCAGGTCTCACAGGCATATGTTGCGATGGGAAAGATAAAGTAGTATTAGAGTCCATTCGGGCAGTAGGTAGAATCTTGGCGTACACTTTCATGTTGGTAGAATTCGTAGATTTCGTTATACACTGGACTACTGTCAGCCTATTTATGCCTGATATTTGTAGTCAGGTGGTATCTGTTGGTGTCTGTTTGCTATTCGCTGACAGACTCTCTCTCTCCCAGCATCGGCCTTCACTCAGTGGCAAACACCAGCAGCAGCTTCGTAGATCATAATGGCTTTATCGGTTGCAAAGTGGCGACAAGATGACAATGACGATGAGTTGAAACAAAGGCAGTGACAAATCCAATAACTTGACATTACATTACTGCAGCAGGACAACAGATATGATTCCCCGGCGTGAAATATTCAGCGCCGTGTGGGAATACAATCACAATCTAGACGTATTATCATAAACTATAACTGCTTATTGACGACAACTAAAAACACAAGCTAGGTCCCTACACTAAGCTACATTCTGCTCTGGACTTACAAAGACATGGTTCTTTCTTCTCTTCCGATCCTGGGTGGTATTTATACCCAGCTGTACCCAGGCCATCCCGAGATCCCCTTGGAAACTCTGGTCTGTGCGCTTACTTTAAATAAAATGGGTTTAGACGACTGAAGTTTCACTTCAGCCAGCGGCACATGATGCTGGCGGTAATGTTAATGTTAGTATTTGAAGTGTTGGTTAAGACGCACAGATCATAGGGGCCGGGCCGAGCGAGACATCAAAGCGACGCCACCAGGCGGCGAGTGGCGTTTCCGGTAATCCCTTTCAGGTCGAGACAGGCGTCTCATTCATTAAGACAGAGCCGTGCTTCCGTGAAGTGACAATGTCAAGGCCGTGCTTCTGTGACGTGAGAATGTCAAGGCCGTGCTTCTGTGACGTGAGAATGTCAATTCTCAACCCATTTTTTTCCCCTTCCTTTAGACTCTAACCTTCATCATCATCATGTGCCGTCTTCAGAACTAAATTTTGGGGGAAAACGAGTCTCCAGTTTTCTCGCTCCCTCGCTGTGTCCTGTCCACTCTCGTACGTTGTCTTCCCGTATACGTCTATGTCTGTCTCTCGCTCTTGTCCCTTCCACCTGTCCCTTTAGCACGGGACCATGACTTTCACGTATTCTCTGCGCTCGTTTCTCTGAACCGTCGCGTACGTGAAGTACATCAGAGACAGGAGATCAATGGGTGATGGAATAATATTTGCATTGTAAGAAGCCAGCAAAATTACATCATCATCATCATCATGATGTGCCATTTATCCTTGGAAAGTTGGCCACAATATTTCTCAGACTAGTTCTGTCTATTGTTTTCATGGGGCACTCCAATAAACTGAATCTAATCCATCTTTTCTATAATGTCCATCAATCTATATTGTTGGTGACTTCTTGACCCCCCCTCCCCCTTCCCCTCCATTTTTTTCCTTCAGCTTTTCACTCTAGTATGGTTTTCTTCCTACTGATTGCCTCGGAGACATGGATGGTGACTCTAAGACAATGCAACAGAGGTTGCAGACATTTATGAAGCACTGTCCTAGGAAAATTCTAAATATGGCAGGACAAGGTCAGGAATGAGGCGTAGGAGAGAGCAGGACAAGGTCAGGAATGAGGCGTAGGAAAGAGCAGGACAAGGTCAGGAATGAGGTCTGGGAAAGAGGAGGATAAAGGCATGAATGAGGTCTGGGAAAGAGAAGGACAAAGTCAGAAAGGAGGTCTGGGAAAGAGAAGGACAAGGTCAGGAACGAGGTCTGGGAAAGAACAGGACAAGAGCCAATGAGCCTACAAATCATGTCTAGAAAAAAAAATGGAGGTGGACTGGCCACACACTGAGGAAATAAGATACAAGTGTAACAAAACATGCACCGATGAGGAATCCTCAGGGAAATAGGAAGACCTAGAACTACATGGAGAAGGAAAACACTGAACGTGCCCAGAGACAAGGGAATACACGTGGAAGGAAGCAGAGAATAAGTCCAAGAACAGGGATGACTGGAGAGCTGTTATCCGTGGACTAAGCTTTCTAGAGCGTAAAGGGCAGGCAGTGGTGGTGATGATTATGATGAAAATTATGATGATGGCGATGATAATGATGATGATGATTTTCATTTTTAGCCTATGTCTCTTGATACGACCGAAATATTTAACTGTTTGGTTCTAATCTAATCGTTATTTCTCTCTCCAGTTTCAACTGCTTTAATACTTCTTTGCTTGTCTTATTTTCTGTCAACCAAATTCGCCCTAAACTTCTGTACTCCCACATTTCAAGCGCCTCTGTTTTCATCTTAATTTTCTTATTTACTTCCTATGCTTTCCCGCTACAGAGCAATGTAGTGTATACGTAGGTTGTAACGATTCTCAGCATCAGTTGGTGTAAACCGAAGAACATTCAACAATCCAGTATTTCGGCAAATTACTTTGTTAAGAACCACATACAGAAAACAGCACATATAATGATCGGCTAGCCTTTGCAATGATCTAATATAGGCAAGATCTTCTTCTTCTTCTTCTGCGTTCTGTGGTTCTATCTTCAGACTTCAGTAATTATTTTCCTGATAAACCCAGCGGACTTTGGGAGGTAGTGTTCGCACCCAAAAGTTTGTCTTCCAGTGTGGCTCTCTGTGCCCCCAGAGCTTGGTTCGGGCCTCTTGGTAGAGGGTGGGGGGGGAGGGGAGGAGCAGAGCTGCTATCTAATGGGCCCCGAAGCCTGGATGCCTGTTTCGCATGAGTAATCAGGGCCTATGTGACAGGTCGAGGAAAGAAGACATATAAGGAGTATGTCTATTCCCCATGGTGGTTGGGTGATTGATTCCCCATGGTGGTTGATTGATTCCCCATGGTGGTTGATTGATTCGCCGTGGTGGTTGATTCCCCATGGTGGTTGATTAATTCCCCATGGTGGTTGATTGATACCCCGTGGTGGTTGATTGATTCCCCATGGTGGTTGATTCCCCATGGTGGTTGATTGATTCCCCATGGTGGTTGATTGATTCCCCATGGTGGTTGATTGATTCCCCATGGTGGTTGATTCCCCATGGTGGTTGATTGATTCCCCATGGTGGTTGATTGATTTCCCATGGTGGTTGATTCCCCATGTTGCTTGATTCCCCATGGTGGGTGATTGATTCCCCATGATGATTGATTCCCCATGTTGGTTGATTGATTCCCCATGGTGGTTGATTCCCCATGGTGGTTGATACTTGGTGTCCCGTCTCAAAATGGTGGTTTTGCTCTTTACCACTTACAATCTATAAAAGCGAATAATCTGAATCAAATGAATGAAATACAGAAATATGAACGAGACAGAAGAAAACATTACTTTTTGTTTACTTTCCGGAGTTAGTGTTAAAAGAAAGATAGAAAGAAAGAAACCAATCGATGCTTAGTATTTTAACACTGATAGTGGAAACGGGTGTATTAGTTTGTACTTAGCTTAGATACTGAGGTCATGCCCTTTGATCTTCATGTTTAAAAAAAAAAACGTCTCAATATTCAGGGGGCCTATAAATTCACGAAACAAGAAAGATCACGCGTTCAGTCTTTCAACTGTGAACAGAAGTAGAATGATTTAATGTCGGGAAGGATTCTGCTTTCTCACAGATCAGATAATACCGCGTCTCCAGATCTTAAACTTTGAAGGACAAGTAAGCAGGAAGAAAAAAAAAACTGCAGACGCTTTAATGGAGATTTTTTGGTGGTCAAATTAGAACATAGAGATACATCAGTGTTTTTTTTTTTAAGTTATGGCTGTAAATTATGCAAGAAATTTGATTGATGGCGAAAAGGAGGCCATATTGAGGTCATATTTATTGCGTGTGACTCCATCTGACAAGGCCCTTCCTCCTGATACAGGCTGGCGTAGGCAATACATGGGTAAGTTGAAAAATATCGATAGTATTTGCACACGAAACAAAGTCAAAACAGAAACTATAGCAAAACTGCATCGATGCCAAGCAACGTAAATTGTAAGCTTTTCGAAATTGGAAACTTGTTCTAAAGCAATGTATAACGGGAACAAAAAACCAGATGTGTTGGCATATCGTATATTTACTTAGGAATACGGCTGTATAGCTGATCAAGACCCTGTCCCACCTCTCTGTTGGTTCCCCTTGTAGCAGACCCAACCTGCCTAACGGGGCGGGGATGGCCATAGCTCCTGTGGGTGGTGGAGTCTGCTAAAGAAGCATTACACCCCTTCCCCCTGCTTCTTAGCTGTACTCCGGAACTGTAAAAATGGCCACCATAACCCGCTCCCACGCCGGTACGATGTTGTTTCTCAACACCTTCACAGCATGTGAAAACTAGCTCGTAGTTATAGGGAGATAGCACAAGACTTTCGTTATAAGTAGTTGTAATATTTTGCTGTCACACCCTTACCTCAGTGGCTGTGTGTATATTTATATATTTAGTCTCATACAAAGCTGTATATACTTATACCCAAGAACCATTCGTGTGTGGTGAAAATATGCATGCCTGCGTATTTTTCTTTGTTTTTATATAACATTATATTCACTAAAGTATAAAGGGAGTTTTTTAAAAGTGATGCTGCACCGTATACATCGGCACAGGCCGAGCGCTTTAAAAGTGCTACTGCACCGTATACGCCGGCAAAAGCTGAGAGCTTTAAAAGTGATACTGCACCGTATAGACCGGGAAAGGTTTTTATATTCGTAGTTTTTAATCAGAGCCGGCTCTGGCCGTCCTTTTTGTTTGAGCTTTCAATTTTCCGAAGTGGTATAGGTCTACCTTATCTCGGATAATCTGGGTTTCTTCTTCTTCTTCTTCTTCTTCTTCTTCTTCAGCTTTCCGAGCCATTCAGGCTCACTGCTGCAGATAAATTTCGCCTCCATTCCTCTCTATTCCTAATCTTCTCTCTCCAGTTGGTGACACCAGTTTATTTTATATCCTCTTCTATGTTGTCTTTCCATATCTGTCCAGGTATACCCCTTGGTCTTGTTTCCGTCATCTCTTGTATATACATGTATATACATCATTTTCGTGTGTTCTCTTCCATTCTACATGCCCTAGCCAGCGTAGTCTGTTCAGTTTCAATATACTTACAATTCGTTGAGATTTTAAATAAGCTGTTTAGTTCACTGTTCTTTCTAGCTCTCCATTCTCCACTGTTGGTATCCTTTATCAGCCAAAAGATTCTTCTTAGGATCTTGTTCTCAAAGATCTGCAATTGTTGTTCATCTTTCTTTGCTGTACTCCATGTTTCTGATCCATACATTATGGTTGATCTTATTATAGTTTTGTAGGTTGTTATTTTGGTGTTTTGGAACAGGATTTTGTATTTTAACAGGTGTTGCTAGGCAAAGTATATTTGATTTTAACTAGGGTTTCATTGTCTTTAATTTATGGAATTAATTTCAATCTTGACTCCACAGACAAGGCAAATTTGTGATAACTAAAACCAGGTAAACAAATGGCCTTAGTTCCTTGCCTTACGTTCATAGCTGTACTGATCTTGGTTGTCCAATGTGGATTTATTGGTATGTACTTGTTTTTTTTATTCGTTCATTAACCTCAAAAATATTTGTTTAAAGTTGACCGCAGCTGATTATGTGAATTCAATATAGTTTTTATCTACGTGATGTCGGAGAGGGTGCGCGAAGATTCCGCCCGATTTGGCATTCAGCGACCTAAAGTTGACATACTAGCGTCAGATTTGCCATTCGGCCACCCAGAGTTGACATACTAGCGTCAGATTTGGCATTCAGCGACCCAAAGTTGACATACTAGCGTCAGATTTGGCATTCGGCGACCCAAAGTTGACATACTAGCGTCATATTTGGCATTCGGCGACCCAAAGTTGACATACTAGCGTCAGATTTGGCATTCGGCGACCCAGAGTTGACATACTAGCGTCAGATTTGGCATTCGGCGACCCAAAGTTGACATACTAGCGTCATATTTGGCATTCGGCGACCCAAAGTTGACATACTAGCGTCAGATTTGGCATTCGGCGACCCAAAGTTGACATACTAATGTCAGATTTGGCATTCAGCGACCCAAAGTTGACATACTAGCGTCAAATTTGGCAAACAAAATCCGACTCTCCGTTGGTACTCCCAGTTGCAGACCTAGACTGGTTAGCGGGGCAGGAATTGCCATAGTCTCCATGGTGGTTGATTCCCCTTGGTGGTTGATTCCCCTTGGTGGTTGATTCCCCATGGTGGTTGATTCCCCTTGGTGGTTGATTCCCCATGGTGATTGATTCCCCATGGTGGTGGAGTCTGCTAAAATAATCCATGCCCCCTGCTTATTGGCTGCACTAAGGGACTGAAAAGAAAGAAACAAACAACAAAATAGCCGCTGAAATCCACTGTGAGTCCAATACGATGCCGCGCCTCAACATCTTCACCTCACTGGCTGCAAAGGACGTCAAGCTGGTAGTTCAAAGGAGGCAGACGAAGAAGAAGAAGATCTATGCCATTTGTAAATGTTAGAACAGTTTAAAAAACAAAACAAAAATAAAAGAGGCTTTATTAATTAACGAAAACACAGCTGTAACGTGTTGTTGGTTTACACCTTAATCATACAAAAACATACAGGGTAAAGAAATAGGGAAAGAAGACAAAATCTAGATTAACATGAATGATATTCAACAAATAGGAATGGTAAAAAAAAAGAAAATAGAAAAAAGAGAACTATCAGCTATGACTTGTAAGAAGCCACGTCCAGGAGTGCAGGTGGTAGAGTAATTTGAGTGTCTAAATGAAGATTTGGGGTGGTTGGTAGTAAAGAGTAGGTAGGGAAAGCTGAAAGGAAAAAAGAGACACAGTCGTAATCTATCCGAGAAAAGGGTGGGTGAAGCAGATGAATGTGGTTGGAATAGAGGGTTTGTAATCTTGTACAATGAGGGTCCTCCAATATAAGTTGCAGGTGGGGGCGTGTAGAATTCAGCAGACAGGGAATATTTAATATAGCTGAATTTCTAGTTCAAACCGTGCGGTTCCAAGGCCCCATATTCCTGTGTGCAGAGGTTATGAAGCGCCAGACGGTCTCTGTCATCAGAGCGACTTTGTACTTGGCTTCCTTTCTAGAGTCAAGCTTTCTTTATAAACTCCTATGTCTCCATGCCCAAGACTCCCATAAATAGACAAAACAATGAAGATCTTCACAATGGCTCTTACAATATCAGCCAGGACTGAAAGTAAACCGATGTAATGCCACAAGCCATATTCCACTCAAAGAAGATAGAATAGACTTTGCTAAAATATTTGTTAAAATCTTAATTGTTAGCTCTTCCAGGCTGCCATGTCTCACTTCTTTTACAGGACGATATTATGTTCCCCCGCTTAAGCCACTGATTCCAGGCCCTTTGCTGCCAATCAAGCCCTTGATAACTCCAGTTTTCATTAAAGGTAAATATACCTACTCACATATTGCCAGTGTGTTTATCTACTTGTTATATTAGAGACAGACAGACAGACAGATAGACAGACAGACAGACAGATAGATAGTGTTTGCATGTGTATGTTTCTTTGCTTCGTCTTTATATGCCTTTAGAACTATACGCTTGCAAAACTACCTACCTACCTACCTACCTACCTACCTACCTACCTACCTACCTGTCTACCTACCTGTCTACCTACCTGTCTACCTACCTACCTACCTACCTGTCTACCTACCTACCTGTCTACCTACCTACCTACCTACCTACCTACCTACCTACCTACCTACCTGTCTACCTACCTACCTACCTACCTGTCTACCTACCTACCTACCTACCTACCTACCTACCTACCTACCTACCTACCTACCTACCTACCTGTCTACCTACCTACCTACCTGTCTACCTACCTACCTGTCTACCTACCTACCTACCTACCTACCTACCTACCTACCTACCTACCTACCTGTCTACCTACCTACCTACCTACCTGTCTACCTACCTACCTGTCTACCTACCTACCTACCTACCTGTCTACCTACCTACCTACCTGTCTACCTACCTGTCTACCTACCTACCTACCTACCTGTCTACCTACCTGTCTACCTACCTACCTACCTACCTGTCTACCTACCTGTCTACCTACCTACCTACCTGTCTACCTACCTACCTACCTACCTGTCTACCTACCTGTCTACCTGCCTACATGCTTTCCTTACTACCCCCCTGCTGCCTATCTATCTATCTATCTATCTATCTATCTATCTATCTATCTATCTATCTATCTATCTATCTATCTATCTATCTATCTATCTGCCAGCCTGTCTGTCTATCTGTCTGTCCGTCTTATACAGGGTCCGGCATAACGCTTAGCTGGATTTAACTGACGTAGTGCGCAGAAACTGAATAAGCGTGAAAAAAAAACATGATGTCAGAGATGAAGCAGACAAACGGTCATTTTTAACAATGGCTTCTTGGCAAACACAACATCGCGCGTTCACCGTTTAAATTTATTTTAAAAGTGGAGAATCGTCTATTACTGTACAAAGAAAGTTTCGTCGCCATTTTGAGTTGCATCCCCGTGATAATGTTCCCAATCGGAGGACAAAACAGTTTTGAGGTTGATCAAAAAATTTAAGGAAACCGCTAATTGCTTTAATAACAAGTCTGCTGGTCGTCCAAGAACTCAACAGACACCTGAACGAATTCAAGAAGTCCGCAACGCATTGCTGAGTAGCCCTCGGCGATCAGCTGTTAGGAACGCTTTGGCACCTGGCATTCTCTTACTGTTAATAGTGATATTTATGTGCAGATGCTAACTGAATACTTCATTCTAGACTTGACCAATAGAAATAAGAAACTAATAAGGTTTCAACAAGATGGAGCAACTGCCCACACAGCCCGTCAGTCCATGGCCATGGTGCGACAAGCATTTTCCAAACGTCTTATTTCCAGATTTGAGGATATTCATTGGCCGGCAAGATCACCAGATTTATCGGCCGCAGACTTCTTTTTGTGGGGGTATCTCAAGAACACGGTGTATACTAGTCGACCACAGTCAGTTGCAGACCTAAAAGATCGAATCCTATACTGCATTCAAAATATCCCTTTGAACATGTTAAATGATGTTATGCAGGAATTTTCCAGACGCCTGGCTGAATGTATCAAATGTAATGGCAGTCATCTAACCGGCGTAATTTTCAAAACCTAAATATGAGTGTCAGTAATAATAAAAATACCCACTTTTCTCAGTTTCATTTCACTTTTGTTACCAAAAAAACATGTATAGCGCTTATTTATTTTCCATTTTTATAATCCATCTGTGCTTTATGCTGGACCCTGTACAGTCAGTCTCTCTACACATAACTAACTACTCATGCCTATTGTTTCATTTATAATCAGAACTGTCTATAATCCTATTTTTTAAAACCTTTTTTTTTTGGTTAACTTTATCTCTTTCTATCTTGTCTCTCTGTCTTTCTGCCAATTTATACCCTTCTGTTATCTACCCGTTTGCCACGTTTCAGTAACTTTAATCCGGGACAGATTTCACGTACCAATGTTACGTGCAATTCACGTTATTATACTTTTGGAAATATTTCAGCATCAAAGAACATTGCTCTTCCCCCGACCTTTCAAGATAAACACATTACAGATGTGTATCAACCATTTGGTAGGTATTTCTGTCTGTTTCTCTCTTTCTCTCTCCCTTTTTCTCTGTCCTTCTTTCTCCCTCTCTCTCTTTCTGTCTTTCTTGCTCTCCCTATTTTTCTCTCCCTCTTTCTCTCCCTCTTCCTTTCTCCCTCTTTCTCTCCCACTCTCTTCCTCTTTCTCTGTCTCTTTCCCTCTCTCTCTTTTTCTCTCCCTCTTTCTCTCTGCCTCTTTCTCTCTCTCTCTCTCTCTTTCTTTTTCCCTCTTTCTGTCTCCCTCTTTCTCTCCCTCTTTCTCTCTCTTTCTCTCCCTCTTTCATTCTCCCTTTTTCTCTCTCTTCTCTTTCACTCTTTCTCTCTCCCTCTTTCTCTCCCTCCTTCTCTCTCCCATTTTCTCTCTCTCTCTTTTTCTCTCCCTCTTTCTCTCTCCCTCTCTTTCCTTCCCTCTCTCCATCCGGTGTGTTATTAATTTTTTAAACCTATTTTGTGTCCTCTTAATCATATTTTCAAAATAAGAACCACTTTCTTGGGATTTCACTTTTCTGATTCGGGATCTTGACATGCAGAGATATAATATGGCTAACGTCGCCCGGGACATTTTTAAGCGATCCCACCCAAAACGTGAAGTAAAAAGATAAAAGTCCCGTTCATTAAGGATATCAAGGACACGGTGTTAGGCCCGTATTTTCCAAGACCTTCGGCACATGAAAGTCTGATGTGGTCAGTGTCACGCCTGGCCGCTTTACCTTCCTAGATTTCTCTGGTACCCATTTTTAGAGTATGGGTGGATCCTGGGTGTTGCTGTTGTTGTTTTGGTGTGGTGGTACCAGAAAAAAAAATCCGATGTGGTGAGACTTGAATCTGTTACCACCGGATTAGTAGGCCGAGCTTCTAGCCTCTTGGCCATACAGGCGGAAAACGCGATGTGCATAAGCAAAATTTTACATATGCAAAGGATAAGTGGAGTTTTTTAACTTTCAACTAACTGCTGTTCCGAAAATCTCCGTACATGAGGAAATGTAACACTTTTCAAGAAAATTATTGTCTCTTTTGTTGCAAATTGTTCTGTACATGGCGTGCCTTATCTTTCTAAGCACATGGGAATGCCCTTCTTGCGTTCAGGACAGTCTCGTGTTTAACACGTTTTGTGTTATAGACTTAGCTGTGCCTCAAATGTCCTTTTACTTTAACTGTCCGTGCTTTGTATGGAGGGGAGAAAACTCTTCAGGGGTCGGCAACCTCCGGCCAACGGGATGGCATCGGACTGCTTGTGGCATGATAATTACATAATATTACGTAAGTGAAATAACTAATATTAATAGTTTTGTAATATGTTATTATTAATATATTTTTTAAAATGCTATTAACTATGGACGTGAATCCGGTCTATCGGTGGCCATTCCATTTGTAGGAAAAGTTTGCCGACCTTCTATCAGAAAAGCAGCGGTTGTGTCCCATTTTGATTTTCATGCTTTCAATACAAAGGTTGCCAACTCAGCAGGGCCATATTCGTTTATTCCTGGGACTGAACTTCGAATGATTGTCCTGTTCTCTCGCTGCTAGCAATCATCCACGTGTGATGTAGTGTAGTCTGGAGTGTCTCACTCTGCAGACAGATATACTCCCTCTTCGAAGGCTATTTTTTTCCTCTATAATTTCTGCGTCCAGT
Source organism: Achatina immaculata (assembly GCA_009760885.1). Taxonomy (NCBI): domain Eukaryota; kingdom Metazoa; phylum Mollusca; class Gastropoda; order Stylommatophora; family Achatinidae; genus Lissachatina; species Lissachatina immaculata. The sequence continues at coordinate 25,309,404 of CM019698.1, forward strand.
ACTCCTTTGTCCAGCTTGTAATATGATTTTAAAATGCCCTAAACTCTTTCAGATTGGCACAGAATCAGTCAGATCCCCCCCCCCCCCCCCGTTAACCAGGGCTGGCCTGTTACTATGGTAACAGAAGGAAGAGAAGAGCCTTGGTTTTGGTTGGCTATGGGTGGAAAGAAAGGGGAGAATTGATTGGTTATGACTGTATCTCTAAATTGTGCGAAAAAAATACCCGGATAAGAACAAACAGTTTTTGTTATAAAAAATTAATTGAGCCATTTCTTTTCTAGGAAACTTGATTTGATGCATATTTTTTGACAGTTTATAATTACGAAAGATGGACATATGTTGGTCACGTAATGAGAAGAAACAGCCAGAGAATCCCAAAACAAGCTATAAAATGGAACACAACAGGTCAAAGAAAAAGAGGCAGACCATGTGAAACTCTGAAGAGGACACTGTTAAGAGAGGCCAAATTAACAGGCATAAAATCCCTTGATGAGGTTGAAATACTCGCCGAGGACAGGAAAAATTGGCGAACTACTTTGCGAGCCCTGTGTGACGTTTAACGGCACGGGAAGGATATAAGATATAAGATATAAGAGATATTACGAAAGCCCAACTACAGAATAAAAACTATTAGAATATCATCATCATCATCATCATCATCATCATCATCATCATCATCATCATCATCGTCAGTCCTCTGTATTCCCAGTGAAGCCTAAGACATCAACAAATGTTCCCCCAACCAATCTTGTCCTGTGCAAATCGAGATACCTCAAAACCATGTCTTTCTCGCTTCCTGCATTGAGCGTCTCCATGTTCCCAACGGCCTGCCCTTCCTTCTCGTTTTTCCTAGGTGTCCAAGTCAAGGCGGTAGAGGGGGTGTCTTGTTTGTTTGTTGTTTTCTTTTCATTCGCAGTATGTGGCCTAGCCATTTCCATCTTCGTTCTTTTCTTATCTTATATCTTATATCCTTCCCGTGCCGTTAAACGTCACATAGGGCTCGCAAAGTAGTTCGCCAATTTTTCCTGTCTTCGGCGAGTCTTTCAACCTCATCAAAACATTTTATGCCTGTTAATTTGGCCTCTCTTAACAACGTCCTCTTCAGAGTTTCGCGCGGTCTGCCTCTTTTTCTTCGGCATGTTGTGTTCCCACTTGATAGCTTGTTTTGGGATTCTCTGATCATTTCTTCTCATCAAGTGACCAACATATGTCCATCTTCTTTTCCTGATCACCCATTAGACTGGTTGTTGTTCAGTCATCTGTCTTATATCTGCGTTGTTCTTAAATTCGTCCCACTCGATGCCGAGTATTTTTCGTTCTTTTACCCCTTTAGTAATGTTTTTACTGCACGTCCGCTTTGGTTATTTCCTCTTTAGTCATATGGTCTTCCCAGCGTATTCTTTGAATATTTCCTAAGGTATCTTCCTTCAAATCCCGTAAATCTGCTTTCATTTATCCTGTTGGTTTCTCCGTGTCTCGGCTGTATATAACAAAATGGAGTCTACACTGTACTTATAGATTTTGATCTTCAGGTTCGTATGGAGAGTAGAATATTGTTTGCTAATCTATTAAAGGGGTGTCTGAGTGGCGAAGAGGTTAGTGCACTGGTCTCTCATGGCGAAGGTCGGGGGTTCGAATCCGGCCGGCGGCACCCCAGTCACCCAGCTGTAGAAATGGGTACCCGACTTCTTCTGGAGTTGGGGAAGGAAAGGCAGCCAGGCGTGATACTGACCACATCACCCTCTAGTGTGCTGACAGGTCAAGGAAAATATGGGCACTAACATCATATCCCCTATGTGTCTCTAAGCATGACAGGGTTACCTTTACTTTTTTTACTAATCTGTTAAAGGCCTGAATGTAGATATAATAGATTAAAAACGAGTTAAAACTCTCTTTAAGCTGCTCACGAAAGACGGTGAGTTAATTTCACTATCACTTTTCTTGTGACAATAAATCTCTTATTCTCTGTCATTCCAGCATTCACGGCCTACCAAAGTAAGTATGTACTAATTTGTTGGTACTTTTTTCGACAAATAGTTACTTTTATGCTCATTTGTAGGCAATACAATAATAATCTGTTTTTAATATTTTTTTTTCATTTTCTTATTTCATTTCTTCTTCTCCTTCTCCTTCTTCTTCTTTCTTCTTCGAACTGTGAGATGATGTTCTTCGCAGCCGATGCTGTGAAGGTGTTAAGGCACCGCATCGTATCGGAGTGGGAGTGGGTTATGGCAGCTACTCCCAGAGTACAGCTAAAAAGCAGGGGGGGGGGTGTGCAATGCTTCTTTAGCAGACTCCACCACCATGGGGACTACGGCGATCCCTTTCCCGTTAGCCAGGCTAGGCCTGTTGCTAGGGATACCACGGATTGATTGATTGATTGATTGATCTTTATTTCAAAAGGGTTAAGAATTGGGCACGCAGGCCCGTCTGACATTCGGAGAGCTGGGATAGGGTCTTGGTCAGCCATGGGTCGCTGATTGCCTCATCGGACAAGCGTTTTCACCCCTTCAGAGAGACACAAGACAAGACAAGACAAGACAAGACAAGACAAGACACTGTTATTTAAATAGAACAGATACCACACGTGACGCAACTACGGAGCCGCAAAATCTCTAAGAGAAATGTTTCTAAATTTGATGTTAAATTTAATTAACAATAATCGCAACATTAATTTCATAAACATAAATTTTTAATATTAAAAACAAAAAATCCCGACCTACTGATCTGCAAATAGTATTCGAATTCGAACCCGATAATAGAAATGTCCACTCAATTTTGGTACTGGACCGAATATTTAAAACGGTGGCTGGTGTTCGGTATAACTTTTATACGGCGTGTTATGTCCTCAGCTCCGTATGGCGGGGCAACACTCATCGATAACCGGCGGGGTGTAGGCATCCCAGTCAAGGATGCAGTTCCAGGCGGTGAGTATTGTCTACATTACTTTCATCACACTTCCTCCCTTGGGAACAACTAAAAAATAACGTATCTTAACATAGTCTTTGTGAGATATGGAACATAGATCTGTTTTGCTTAAAAAACTCTGACCTACTTGTGTAGCCCAGAAACCTGTAGCACTCAACACTAATTGTTATTTTTGTAAAATGTAATGTCAGGTTTGTGGACGGATGGGGACATGGAGATCACTGGCAGGGATGAGGAAAATCTGGTGTGAAACCAATGAATCCAGGACGTGACAAGCCTTTGGGTCTTTACAAGAATGGCTATCAGAATGATGTAAACAAAACAGAGCCAGCACACTATAGGTGGCGGGGAATGGATATCGCTGATGTACTCATTGGATTCCTCATCCCAAAGTCGGAGTGTCTCTGTGGAACTGTCTCAAAGACGCCTGACCAGCCAGCGCTGCATGCTGGATCTGACATGGAGAAGGGGCTTAAGAACAGCTATAGCAGTATTTCTCTTGGCTAGGGGTTATAACCAGGATTGGTATTTAGGAAATAATTAATAGAGTGAGTGCCCTTGTTTGAAAGGTAGGTTGGTTGAGACCATTGAGCGGGGGTCTTGTGATAAGCGTGCAGTATGGAGAAAACTGAGTGGGTAGGGATAGTATAAATACCACTCACGATTAGTCTAAGGAGAGAGCCTTACTTGATTGTTGTAGCAGGAGCCTTACTTGTTTGTGTTGTAGGAAGAACCTTACTAGTTTTGATGTAGATGGAGTCTCAGTTTTGGAAGAGTTTCTTTTGTTAGTGGCAGGTTTTAGGTAGTTGAGATGGAAGATTTAGGTTTTCTTGTGATGGCTGAGGGTTTTTGGTGGAACGTTGTAAGTATGGTTTTATTTGTATAAGGACATTGTAAAGTTTTCGCCCATATGGCGTAGAGTTCTCTCACGCCGGGCATTGTAATTGTAATTTCTGTTCAGCCTGATGGCTACGTTTCCATCCTCATAATTTCACCCCTCAGTTTGTCCATCAATAAATGTGTGTTGTCTGAAGATATAACTACACCAATTGGCTTTGTTGGAATTCTCATTGTTGACCAGTTTGTTTTGGTTGGAAGACTGCCAAGTTATGTTAAGTTGTTGTATCTGTATTATTCTGTGGAGTTAGAAGCCTTGGTGTCTTGTTGTATTTTCTCAGTGTGTAACATAGAAAATTAGGTAGTTTTAGAACACCAACAACAAGAAGAAATTTATAAGATGAAACTGTACCCCACAAGAAGATTTAATCAAACCAGTAGAAAACCATTTTAGTTGGCACCAATGCTGTTATAGTGGTGCCTTAAATTAGAAATAGTAATTCTGTTACACAGCCACCAGAGGCTGGAAAACAAAGTTTTGGCCAGGCCAGCCTACATCACTGTCTTCATGGCAGTCCGAGCAAGACCACAGTCTGCCCTAGCAAGGAAAGTTGCTGAAGTCGGAGGTACCCAGCCAAAAGGCGCATCGCAAAAATCAGGGTACCACGGATCATCGCTAATGAAATCACGCTTCCTACACCGAAATGTAATAATGTTCGGTTAGTCTTTCTCCGTTATCATTTTTATCATCATCATTCACATCAGTGTGCCTTTCATTGTGATATTCAGAGTGACAAGGCTCACTATTATCAAGAATCACTATTATTTGAATAATCAACTGTGATTATCATCGTCATGAGCCTTTCCGATGTATTTCGTTAATAAAGCGACAATTAACGAGGTGTCAATTTTACGGAGATTTTTTTTTCACTGAAATGTACAGGTATAACTACAGTGTTGAAATGTACAGGTATAACTACAGTGTTGAAATGTACAGGTATAACTACAGTGTTGAAATGTACAGGTATAACTACAGTGTTGAAATGTACAGGTATAACTACAGTGTTGAAATGTACAGGTATAACTACAGTGTTGAAATGTACAGGTATAACTACAGTGTTGAAATGTACAGGTATAACTACGGTGTTGAAATGTACAGGTATAACTACAGTGTTGAAATGTACAGGTATAACGACGGTGTTGAAATGTACAGGTATAACTACGGTGTTGAAAATGAAGAACGAATGAAAAAAAACTTTATTTTTAAAGGGTGCAGACGTGTCTGACATTCTGCAAAAAAGAAGCAGAAGAAGAAGAAGAAGAAGGGATTTTCAAGCTATTCTTGAGTTATCTGAAAAGTTTAGCTTTCATCTATCAAGGACTTTCAAACTGTTCTTGAGTTATCTGTGAAGTTTAGCTTTCATCTATCAGGGACTTTCAAACTCTTCTTGAGTTATCTGTAAGGTTTTGCTTTCATCAGTGAAGGACATTTAAGCTATTAAGAACCTGTTATAAAGGATTGTAACAGTCGCTTTATACTGAAGTGACAGTACACACAGACGCATATAAAGGGAATGACATACAGTCTGAGTTGGTCATTCCCCCTTGAAATGTCAAGAAAAATTAATAAATAATTGCCCGACTAATGAGAATTCGGTGAACCACACATTTCAAAGTGGAAGCACAGCACAGTTCGCTTTACTTGCTCTCTATCTCTCTCTCTCTCTCTCTCTCTCTCTTACTCTCTCTCTCTGGTCCATGGCGATCACACGTCACTGATTTCCACAACCACCTGTCCTTTGGTCTTTCTACTGTAAAAGATGTGTTTTGGACCATTTTCCGTGCCACTCTTTTAGTCCGTCAGGTATCTTGTTTCTTTGTCTTCCTCTGTCTCTTTTCCCCCCTCAGATTTTCCTGTTGTCAGTAGATGTTCCAGTTTGCCTCTTATTGACACGCGTCCTACAGATCTGGACCTTGCCTTGTTGGGTAAACTTTATCCATCACCAGACGCGATATTTGGGAAATTGCTGTAAGTGGTGCACCGTACTTTTAAAAATATATAGCAATAATCGAATTCTAAAGTATATTCTCTAATTAACTGTATATAATATAAGAAACAAGATGATTATAACTGAACCTTATTTTCAGTTAATTTTTTTGTTCTGTGTGTTTGCTTCTCATTTAACTCTCCTACTTCTAAATAAGCCTGACAGTGATGGTATATCTTGCACACCTGTGCACACCAGCATTCAGAGCGACATTTTAGGCACAGTCTAAATAAAATAACAACCAACATATTTCTAACCCAACACATTATTTTTAAATAATAGAATAATTTCCTTCCAATTTTTTTTTTGTACCAAGTTTTCTAATCAAAATGTATTCTGACAGAATATGGAAGTTGATTTGAGGGTGAAAGAGTTAATATTTCCTTCTCTCCTCTATCGCGCGCTTTACGTTAACACCCGTCTTTCAGAACCCGCCGATATAAGCATTATTTTGTCTATCTTAGTCACAATGCTGCTGGCGATGGTGTTAGTGGTTTGGTTACCAGATGGTTCCTCCTAGCTAAGACTGAATTTTCTTTTTCAAGTTCCTCCGGTGATGGAGCCTAGATGGTATCAAGAAACCGGGGGTTTTAATCGGAAAGCAAAGGCAATGAGGACAGGTTCTGGCTTGGTATTGCTTCATGGTTTAAAACTGTGGAGCCATGAACACTTCATATAACCATCGCTCTTAAAGCTACCCCCACATAATCTTACATATAATTGTCTTGTCAAGCGCATTAATATTTTAAAAACTGTTACCGCACTACTTTTTTTTTTTTGTCTTACATTTTCCATGAGTTGCTGTTGGAGCAGCGGCAAGAATCAGAGGGCTTGGTTTGTACTTTTAACAATTTTTATAATGAGCCATAACACAAACTTTAACAAGCAGATAAGAGAAATGTCAGCTACGGTAATAGTGGCTAGTAAAGAGAATAGATTGATATGTATGGCTCAGTTGTACTAAAAAAAAGATAGAAAGAGTGAGGAAAGCGGAGAGAAACAAGAATGAGAGAAAGTAAGATGAGCACGTATAAATGAAGAACAAACAACAATCCAATATTTCCGCGAAAGGCTTTCCTTTTTCACGGGTCGCATACAAGAACAACATAACAGACAAAAAACACGGCAACTAAATAAAAAAAAAATTAAACACTTAGATTTTCGGTATCTTTTATTTTGTCTGATTTCATTCTAAAATAAGAATCTGGCTTAATAAGAACTGACCGCGATATTAAATTGAGATGACTGGACATACACAATTGCTAACCGATTTTGGGGTGGTACATGATGATGATGATGATGAGTCGTAAGGACAATAACTCTGTTTTACTTGTGATTGTCTATCTTCCAGGAGCCGCAGCTGTGGCGGCGGCTGCGGCTTCAGCAGCGACGCGAGCTGGGACAGGAGCAGGTAACTATCCGTAACGTGTACTATTTTACACATATAAACAACAACAACAACAACAACATCGGGTGCTTCTGTGGCGAAATGACCCTAGTCTCTCATTATGAAGTACTTGCGGTTCGAATCCGACTGGAGACGCGCCCAGTCACCCAGGCTGTAGAAATGGGTACCTGACTTCTTCTGGAGCCGGGGAAGGAAAGTCGGCCAGGTCTGATGCTGACTACATCATCCTCTAGTGTGGCCACAAGGCCAGGAAAATATGGGCACTAACGCCGTATTTCTCCTAGATGCTTCCCTAGTAAGATAAGCTAAGAAAAGCAGCGGGAGTAGTAGTAGTAGTAGTAGTAGTAGTAGTAGTAGTAGCAGTAGCAGTAATAGTAGTAGTAGTAGTAGTAATAGTAGTAATAGTAGTAATAGTAGTAGTAGTAGTAGTAGTAGTAGTAGCAGTAGTAATAGTAGTAGTAGTAGTAGTAGTAATAGTAGTAATAGTAGTAGTAATAGTAGTAGTAGTAATAGTAGTAATAGTAGTAGTAGTAGTAGTAGTAGTACTAGTAGTAGTAGTAGTAGTAGTAGTAGTAATAGTAGTAATAGTAGTAGTAGTAGTAGTAGTAATAGTAGTAGTAGTAGTAGTAGTAGTAGTAGTAGCAGTAGCAGTAATAGTAGTAGTAGTAGTAATAGTAGTAATAGTAGTAATAGTAGTAGTAGTAGTAGTAGTAGTAGTAGCAGTAGTAATAGTAGTAGTAGTAGTAGTAGTAGTAGTAGTAGTAATAGTAGTAGTAGTAGTAGTAATAGTAGTAGTAGTAATAGTAGTAATAGTAGTAGTAGTAGTAGTAGTAGTAGTAGTAGTAGTAGTAGTAGTAGTAGTAGTAGTAGTAGTAATAGTAGTAATAGTAGTAGTAGTAGTAGTAGTAGTAATAGTAGTAATAGTAGTAGTAGTAGTAGTAGTAGTAGTAGTAATAGTAGTAGTAGTAGTAGTAGTAGTAGCAGTAATAGTAGTAATAGTAGTAGTAGTAGTAGTAGTAGTAGTAGTAGTAGCAGTAGCAGTAGTAATAGTAGTAGTAGTAGTAGTAGTAGTAGTAGTAGTAGTAGTAGTAGCAGTAGTACTAGTAGTAGTAAATAACAGTAATAATTCATAGTGGCATGGAGAGAACAACAATAGAAGAAATGGCCTCTGATTAAAAAAAAGATTTAAAAAATGAGCTTCGGGGTAGATTACACAATCAGGTCATCACTAATACTCTAACCACTACACTCACAGCAGCAAGTATCCTGCTTTTACAACGAGAGACTTTTTATGTTTAGTATCAAAGGTTCTACGAAATACAGACGGTATGTGAACATCTCTCTCTGAACCTCAAATGCCCACGACACATATGGCTTCCGCAAGGGTTTTCCACAAATGCCTGTCCTTTGCCTTTTTTTTTCTGCTCTTGCCCAAGTGAGCCTTCTATTGCTCAATATCCTCTCTGTTGTTCTTATCCATGTCTCCTTTAGTTTACCCTTTACTCCTTTAGTGTGTGGGAAGAATGAAAGATGGAGTGATGAAGGGCAGAATGTAAGACGGGCCTGCGTGCCCAATTCTTTACCCTTGAAAAATAAAGATTATTCATTCATTCATTCATTCATTCCCTTACTTCAGTTCCCCTATGGTGCTATTTTTGGTAGTGAGTTGTCAGTCATTCGGAGCACATGTCCCAACCATCGCCAGCGTCTTTCCTCAATAATTACTGTCAGTGGCTTCACCTGCATTTCTGCCAACAAGATGTTATTTCTTATGGTATTTGGCCAAAATATTTTTCTAATTCTTCGTAAACATTTAGTCTGGAAGGAATTCAACTTGCTCTCTATGGTTTTGGTGATTTTCCAGCAATTACTTCCATAGAGTAGTACACTTAGAACATTACTCTTAAATATCCTGATTTTCGTATTCATGCTTAGTTTTTTAGATTTCCATATAGTCTGCAGCATTGCAAAAGCCTGGTTTGCTCTATTAAGTCTGCTGTTGATGTCCTCTGTGCTGTCTCCATTTTCTACTACTCTACTGTCAAGGTATACACATTCATTGACCTCCTCCACTAACTTGCTATCTACTCTGAGTACATTTCTGTTGCTCACATTTTGCTTCATTAACTTTGTCTTTCCTACGTTGATCTTAAGTCCTCATGTTGTTTGCATTCTGAGTTAGCTTGTTTATTTTATCCTGCATATCTTTGTGACTGCTTGATAGTAGACAAATGTCGTCCGCAAAGTCAAGGTCCTCCAGCACTGTATCGATGTGTGAACATATTAGCTTTTGAACTAAACCGGACTTATCTAATGATGACTGCAGGACTAAAACTGTTTTTTTTGGGGTGGGGGTGGGGTGGTGGAACTGGGGCAGCAGCCCGTTCACTGGGAGGAGGAGGGGCTGATGGAGGTAACAAATGTCTTCATTAGTTGTTGCATCCAAGGATGTTGTATATTTCAAGGATGTTGTATATTTCAAGGAGTGTATATTTCAAGGATGTTGTACATTTCAAAGTTGTTGTATATTTCAAAGATATTGTATATTTCACGGATATTGTATACTTCAAGGATGTTGTATATCATTTCATTGATTGTATAATCCGTATCGTTTATTTTTCCCCTATAGCTTGTTTTCAGCGGGGGTGGGGCGTGTGTGGGATGAAGAGGAAAGTAGACGCCCACGAAAGTAGAACTGCGTTATTCTTGTTTAGTTTCCCTTCCTCAAATTATTCTCTCCTTATTCCCCCTCCCCCTTTTTTTTAAAGGTGCAGGGGCGGCAACTGGTGCTGGAGGAATAGATTATGTGGACGCACGCGTGGGAGGTCATATAGGTAAGTACTGTCAATGTGACATGTACTAAACAAAGACCCACGTGGTGACATCCGGTCTTGTTGTTGTTGTTGTTGTTGTTGCTGTTGCTGTTGTTGTTGTTTTGAAAGATCGTAATCCCCTTTCCGGATTGAAAGTTTCTAATTTGTTATTTACGTCCTTTTGTCATGGCTTCCAGAACTGGACGTGACTCTCTCTCTCTCTCTCTCTCTCTGACAAAACCTGGCACAAATAAGTATGATGTTCAGCAGTTCTTCGAAGCAGGTAGTCGGAGCCCCCCCCCCCCCCCGGGAGGAGGGGTCCGCAGAACTTGACGTGGGGTAGGGGTGGGGGAGGGGTTCCGGGAAAAAACTCAAGATCGTGTGTGTGTGTCTGTGTGTGTGTGTGAGTGAGTGAATGAGTGAGTGAGAGAGAGAGAGCAAGTATGTTTAACAACCGCTGTTTCGGGGAATCCAGTGTAGGGTTATGGTCTATTTCTCCCACTGTATTTGTTAATGTAGCGTATAGTTTGCTCATTAAAGGTTACCCACATTTTATTTCCAAAAAAAAAAGTTTTGTTTTTTTTTGCATTTAATGCACATAGCCACCATACAGATATGAAACTTTGGAAGGTCGGTGGTGGGGGTCCGTGGCCTAGATTTTGAAACAGCTGGGGGGGGGGGGGTCCACGGGTTTTTTTTTTTTAAAATTGGGAACCATTGGCCTTCAGTTTATCACTGGCAGGAGACAGAAACTCTTACAAATAAACGAGAAATATTGTGAATTGTTTAGTTTTTTTCTCTCTCTCCTTAACAGGTTTTAAAAAAGCTCTTTTAATTAATTAACTTATGAGTTAACTGGAGTTATTTAACTCTTTCACCCCGAAACAACGCCTGGCGGTGTTGATAGGTAGATCTTGATCAACCGTGTGCAGCAATGCTTAGAGCGATATGTAGGCACAGACTAAATAAAATGAGAAGTAAGATATCCCTAACCGAACCCTGGTTTTTTAATTATACAATAACTTCATTACGCCTACGATACGTAAAGAAAATAAAAGAATTAAGGGGTGTGGACACTTTATGAGAATTACACACAGGCAGCCAACCACGAGGGCCTTCAGCCGAAGAGCTACAGGGCACAGATCACGAGGAAGACCCAGGAAAATTGGCAGACAGACAGAAAGATTGACAGACATATGGAGACGCCCACAAATTACGGCATAAACATCACTGAGGCCACTCATATGTCCCAGAGACGCCAGCTACATCCCCCTTCGACACCTCACGGTACAAGAAGAAGAATACAGCAAGTGTTGTAAAGTAAGAAAGGTAAGCAAGTAAAGTAATTAAGTAAGGTAATTAACTAAGAAAGCCAGTAAGGTACGGTAAATAAGCAAGTAAGTAAGCAAATAAGCAGGTAAGCAAGCAAGTAAGTAAGTAAGTAGCTAAGTAAGCAAGTAAGCAATTAAGTAAGTACAGAAGTAAGTGCAGAAGTAAGCAAGCAGGTAATGAAGTAAACAGGTAAGTAAGGTAAGTAACAAAGTAAATAAATAAGCAAGCAAGCAAGTAAGTAGCTAAGTAGGGAAGTAAGTAAACAATTAAGTAATTAACTAAGTAACTAAGTAAGGAAGTAAGTAACTAAGTAAGTTCCAGTTTCTTTCTACCAAAATTCCTCATTAAAATTTATTCTGATAGAGATTAGAAATTAATTCCAGAGTTAAAGAGTTAAGAAAACGACACGTCTGGAAAGGAAAAAAAAAACAGTTCTGACAATTTTGTGTACCATAAAAACAGGCTGCATCTGTCCTATGAAATGTAAATTCGGGTTGGCATTTTGTGCCGTATTTACTTTAGGGAGCGTCTATCCGCACTTCGCACTCGAAGCCACTGCGCATGTCTTCTCCGCATGTCTGACAGTGAAGTTGGGTGGATATCAATAGAAGTGAACACAACTGATTAAACAAACTGTCAGACAATACTGTCCGTGCCTTTACTGTCTGTGCCTTTACTGTCTGTGCTTTTACTGTCTGTGCCTTTACTGTCCGTGCCTTTACTGTTCGTGCATTTACTGTCTGTGCCTTTACTGTTCGTGCATTTACTGTCTGTGCTTTTACTGTCTGTGCCTTTACTGTCTGTGCTTTTACTGTCTGTGCTTTTACTGTCTGTGCCTTTACTGTCTGTGCTTTTACTGTCTGTGTCTTCACAGTCTGTGCCTTTACTGTCTGTGCCTTTACTGTCTGTGTCTTTACTGTCTGTGCCTTTACTGTCTGTGCCTTTACTGTCCGTGTCTTTACTGTTCATGCCTTTACTGTCTGTGCCTTTACTGTCCGTGCCTTTACTGTCCGTGCCTTTACTGTCTGTGCCTTTACTGTTCATGCCTTTACTGTCCGTGCCTTTACTGTCCGTGCCTTTACTGTCCGTGTCTTTACTGTCTGTGCCTGTACTGTCCGTGCATTTACTGTCTGTGCCTTTACTGTCCATGCCTTTTCTGTCCACGCTTTTACTGTCTGTGCCTTTACTGTCCGTGCCTTTTCTGTCCCCGCCTTTACTGTCCGTGCCTTTACTGTCCGTGCCTTTACTGTCCCCGCCTTTACTGTCCCCGCCTTTACTGTCCGTGCCTTTACTGTCCCCGCCTTTACTGTCCGTGCCTTTACTGTCCCCGCCTTTACTGTCCGTGCCTTTACTGTCCCCGCCTTTACTGTCCCCGCCTTTACTGTCCGTGCCTTTACTGTCCGTGCCTTTACTGTCTGTGCCTTTACTGTCCGTGACTTTCCTCTCCGTCTCAGGTTCTATGGGCAATGGGAATCCTGGAGGGTAAGTTTTAAAAAAACTGGCGTAGTGGGCGACCTAGCAGGTTCTAGGCCACGGACAGCGAAGCTAGTCAGGTATCAAGTAAAGTCAGCTGATATGCCCGCAATGTTACTGGCATGGGGTCAAGGGCCGCGGGACATGCGCAGTGTCAATGTAGGTCACACATCGTGCGAATGAGGTGGCCTGGTTAAGTGATTGGTTATGCGCTAGGCTTACCAATCCGGCTGTATCGGGTTCAACTCCCTGAAGTGGGTTTTTTTCTTTTTGTGTACTTCAAAAGGGCCACCGGAGTCCACCTAGCCTCTAAAAATGGGGTACCAGAGAAATCTGGGAAGATAAACGCGGCCAGGCCGTGATACTGACCACATCACACTTTCATGTACAGAAAGTCGTAGTAGTGTCGGCCTAACACAATATCTCCAATATGCCTTAACGGCGTGGAAATGCGGATTTTGGCCGTTATCTTTTAACAAAAGATAGCCGCGGTGATGTAGTAATTAACGCATTCGCCTACCGATCAGAAGACCCGAGTTTGATTCCTCAGTGAGAATAGCCCAGCGTCACGAAGTAGGTACCCAGTTATTTTTGGCATAAGAAAAACCAGTGAGAACAGTCTCTGGTCTCAGAACCTCTCAGAGCTGCGAGACCCCTAAACTGTGAAAGGCGCTAAAGCTCTACATTACCGCGCCGCCCCCCCCCCCCCTTGATTATACTCACATAATCTTTAATCTGTAATCTGACGCGTAATCTTATTTTAAACTGCGCCAATGTGTTTTGAAAAGTGCTACAACACTACTTTTTTGTCCTACGTTTTGTCGTCTGTTTTGTCCTACGTTATGTTCTCTGTTTTGTCCTCTGTTTTGTTCTCTGTTTTGTCCTCTGTTTTGTCCTCTGTTTTGACCTCTGCTTTGTCCTCTGCTTTGTCCTCTGTTATGCAGGAGCTGCATTTGGTGCTGCAGCAGCAGCGGTGGAAGCGTCAGGAATAAGAGGGCCTGGTTTGTATCCTTTTTTTTTATAATGAGCTGTACTACTAACTTTACTAACTTTTTTGTACTACTAACTTTACTAACTTTTTTGTACTACTAACTTTACTAACTTTTTTGTACTACTAACTTTACTAACTTTTTTGTACTACTAACTTTACTAACTTTTTTGTACTACTAACTTTACTAACTTTTTTGTACTACTAACTTTACTAACTTTTTTGTACTACTAACTTTACTAACTTTTTTGTACTACTAACTTTACTAACTTTTTTGTACTACTAACTTTACTAACTTTTTTGTACAAACTAACTTTTTTGTACTACTAACTTTATTAACTTTTTTGTACTACTAACTTTACTAACTTTTTCGTACTACTAACTTTACCAACTTTTTTGTACTACTAACTTTATTAACTTTTTTGTACTACTAACTTTACAAACTTTTTTGTACTACTAACTTTACTAACTTTTTTGTACTACTAACTTTACTAACTTTTTTGTACTACTAACTTTACCAACTTTTTTGTACAAACTAACTTTTTTGTACTACTAACTTTACTAACTTTTTTGTACTACTAACTTTACTAACTTTTTTGTACAAACTAACTTTTTTGTACTACTAACTTTACTAACTTTTTTGTACTACTAACTTTACTAACTTTTTTGTACTACTAATTTTACTAACTTTTTTGAAGTACTAACTCTACTAATTTTTTGTACTACTAACTCTACTACTAACATTACTAACTTTTTTTACTACTAACTCTACTACTAACTGTACTACTAACCTTTATCTTAGTGCGAAGAAAACTAAATTGATGATAACTGACAAAACAAACAAGGCAGCTGAAATATGTAATCAGTGAGGAAAAATTGGAAGAAGTGGAGAGTTTTTAATGTCTTGGACCATTACTAACTAATAATGGAAATACAATGAGGACATCTATCGCTCTTCAAAAAGTAAAATAACTAAAGAAGATGTGGAGAGGAACAGACAGAACTACAAAAATAAGATTTTTAAGGGCATGCATCTTTCCCATCGCAACATATGCCTGTGAGACCTGGACACTTAACAAAACAAGTGAGAAACACATAAATACCTTTGAATGTAAATGCCACAGAAGAGTTCTTCAAATATCATGAACCCAAAAAAAAAAAAAAGAACAAATATATTATCCATACTACAAGAACTTAATATTGAAGAAGACTGGCTAGTAAAGAGGATTAAACAGAGAAAACTTAAATATTTTTGACACATTAAACGTCATGATAATCTAGAGAAGACCATGTTGGAAGAGTGCATAATGGGGGAAAAGAAAGAGAGGAAGACCAAGGCGAAGATGGCTACAAGACATCGTTGATGATCTGCAAATGGATGCATCAACAGCAGGGCATCTTGCTTACAACCGAGAGGCCTTTAAGAGAGCTGTTAGGGAGGCAAATTTCGGCAAGGGACACGCAAATAACTGTCTGACTTCTAACTTTAAAACTGGCTTTCATGTGGCAGGTAACTCGTCAGTGTTTGGATTTTTCAAAGCAACAAAAATAAAATAAAATGTGTTTGTTAAAAAATACTGGAATTTGGAGTGTTACTGGAATGTGGAGAGTTACTAGAATGTGAGAGTTACTTGAATGTAGAGTGTTACTTGCACGCAGAGAGTTACTGGAACGTGGAGAGTTACTGAAATGTAGAAAGTTATAGGAAAGTAGATAGTTACTGTAATGTATAGTGTTACTGTAATGTAGAGAGCTATAGGAACCTGGAGAGTTGCTGAAATGTGAAGTATTACTGGAACATAGAGTATTACTAGAATGAAGAGTAGTAATAGAGTGTAGAGTATTACTTCTGCTTCTAATGTAGAGTGCTACCGAAATGCAGATGGTTACTGGAATATAGAGAGTTAGAGGAACCTGGAGAGTTATTGGATTGCAGAGTGTTTCTGGAATGTAGAGTACTACTACAATGTAGAGTGTTACTAGAATATGGAGAGTTATTATATGCTACATTCTTAGAAAAAAAGGAAAACCTCTTCCATAATGCCGCAGTGTTCAAGTTTCTAACCAGCATAGTTTTTAAGATACCGCAGAAAGACTTGATGCTAGTCCTGTATAATGCGGCAATGGAAGTTGCCTCTAAGGAAACATTACACTATGATAGTCCTGTATAGTGTGACAGTGGAAGTTGCTTCTAAGTAAACTATACACGATGATAGTCCTGTATAGTGTGACAGTGGAAGTTGCTTCTAAGTAAACTATACACGATGATAGTCCTGTATAGTGTGACAGTGGAAGTTGCTTCTAAGTAAACTATACACGATGATAGTCCTG